>MPNW01000632.1:100453-112442 GCA_011800805.1 Hirudo medicinalis
GTTGTTATTATTGTACATTGTTCTCATTCTCCTGACGAAAGTCTCAACTTGATTGAATAATTAATCGTAATTGCGCTGTCATCAGCGGGTAGACAACTGGATGGGTGGATGGATGGATGGATGGATGGATGGATGGGTGGATGGTAGAGGCGTGTATGGATGGTGGGTGACTGGGTGAGTGTTGACGACCTTAAAGTTCGTGTTGTGACGTTAGCATCATTCCGTGCACAGTCATGATGTTATCAGCTCGTCATCGCCATCACTAATCGAAGCCATCGGAACTAATGTAAAATGCTACATATCTCAATTACTAGTGAGCACTATCGTTGGTGATGCTGATGATGATCATTTATTATTGATATTATTATTATTGTTATTATTATTATTATTATATTAATTAATTTAAAAATTATATTATTATATTTATTATATATTTATTGTCATTACTATTATTTATTATTATTATTATTATTGTTGTTGTCGTTGTTGTTGCTGTTATCATCATTATCATCATCATCATTATTATTATTATTATTATTATTATTATCATCATCATCATCATCATTATCATCATCATCATTATTATTATCATTATTATTATTATTATTATTATTATTGTTATTATTATGAGAAATTATAATACATTATATCCGACCTGTTCCTCCATTGTACTTCCAGGAGTCGATGTCTCAGAACAAATTCAACGTCTTCCACTGGCACATCGTCGACGACCAGTCATTTCCATTCAAGTCCTACAGTTATCCCAATCTCACCATACAGGTGATGTACCATTGGTGATAGTGATGGTGATGATGATGATGATGATGGTTGTGGTGGTGGTTGTGGTGGTGGTGGTGATGATGATGGCGGTGGTGGCGGTGGTGATGATGATGGCGGTGGTGGCGGTGGTGATGATGATAGCAGGTACTGCACTTTGATAAGCTGTAATCTTTGACACGTTGATGCTTAATCACCCAATTTTACCCCTTTCTCTTAGTCTTCATCATCGTCATCATCATCACCATCATCATCGTCGTCGTTATTGTCATCATCATAACCATCATCCATCACCACGACCTCAGGGGGCGTACGACTATGACACTCACATATACACGCACGAAGACATCGAGCTCATCATCGAATATGCCCGATTGAGAGGAATCCGAGTCATACCTGAGTTCGACACTCCAGGTGAGATGGACCCTCTATTGCCTGCATGTAAACTATTATTGACTTATTTAAACTATTCATCGTGATGGTCCTTGTCATCGCTTGTCGTCATTGTCATCGCCATCGCCGTCGTAGTCGTCATTATCATCATCATCACCACCACCACCATCTTCATCATCATCATCATCATCATCACCATCATCATCATCATCACTGCCGTCACACCATTCGCATTACCGATTGCCAGGTCACACCTTTTCATGGGGTTTCGGGCAGAGCCACCTGCTGACCCCGTGCCACGACGTGTCGGGCGCGTTCAACGGCCTCTATGGTCCAATCAACCCCATCCTGAGGAAGAACTACAACTTCCTCAAGAACCTCTTCAAGGAGGTCATGAGCGTCTTCAAGGACAAGTACCTCCATCTGGGCGGAGACGAGGTTCCATTCGATTGCTGGTGAGTGGTGGCGGTGATGATGATTATTGTGGTGGTGATGATAATGATGTTGGTGATGATGATGATGGTGGTGGTGATGGTGGTGATGGTGGTGTTGGTGGTGGTGGTGGTGGTGATAGTCTTAGTGGGTACGACTATGATAATGAATGTGATGATGCTGTAGAGGTGCCGGTGATGGTAATGATGATGGTGAGGATAATGATGGTGATGATGGTGGTGGTGATGATTGTGGTGGTGGTCGTAGTGGGTACGACTATGATAATGAATGTGATGATGCTGTAGAGATGCCGGTGATGGTAATGATGATGGTGAGGATGATGAGGACATGTCCGTGATGATCACAGCGCCGGTGATGATAATATTTACTGATAACGATGGCATTTGGAATCAGGAATGATGATAATAATGATGATGATAATGATGATGGTGAGGATGATGATGAGGGCACGTCTGTGATGATCACTATGCCGATGATGATAACATTTACTTTGATAATTTAATTTGATAACAGTAATAGCTGCGATAACGATGGCATTTGGTATCAGGAATGATGATGGCGAGGATGATGATGATGATGATGATGATGATGATGATGATGGTGATGGTGATGGTGATGGTGATGATGATGATGATGAGGGCATGTCTGTGTTAGTAACTTGTATTTGTAGCCTCATCTGCCATGGTTTTGTTTGTACTCACATCTTAAGCGCTCCTTTTCATTTCCACTCCTTCATTCTTCTGCCGAGACTTTTTGACATTCGTTTAAAACAAATACGAAATAAATACGCTCCGATGCTCCTCTAAATCTCTATGGCAAGCCGATTGCATCCCAGTGGTTTCACAGTAACAGTTATGATGATGGTGACGATGATGGTGATGCTGATGGTGTTGGTGATGATGGTGTTGGTGATGTTGATGGTGTTGGTGGTGATGATGATGATGATGATGATGATTATTGTGATGGTGTTGGTGATGCTGATGGTGATGGTGATGTTGGTTTTATTTACGTCCATTTCGTAACGAACACAAGTAGGAGTCCTCCTAAGGAGTGAGTTGTTGAGATTGAAGATTGAAACTGTTGCTGTTGTTCGAGCATCTTCTTTCCTGAGACACGCACCGAGAGAAGTAAACATTAAATGTCTCACTCCAATCACCATCCTGGTTTTGAACCTAGCTCAGTCATCGTTACAAACTTTCAGCTACGTGTCTGAACTGATCTCACTCGGATGGTTTTGTTGTTGTTGTTGCTGTTGTTTTTGTTGTTGTTGCTGTTGTTTTTGTTGTTGTTGTTGTTGTTGTTGTTGTTGTTCCGTTTCCATGACAACGGATGTGGAAAAGAGACTCTTGAAGTTTGAAGTCGAGAAGAACGCAAATGTTGTTGTTGCTGCTGCTGCTGCTGTTGTTGTTGTTGTTGTTGTTTTGTAAACCAAGTTCAAGTTTACTAGTTCAGTTCGCTCTGTCTGTCCGTCCGGCGAGATGTTAAATGCTGGATTGAGCGGATGCACCGATCGATGAAACCTTTGTTTGTTCAGCCCTCATTATCGATTTTCATCGGATTCTTAAGTCGGCTGAGTTTAGCGGCGATAATGTTGTTGCATGTTGGAGTCATCGTCACCATGCTTGTGAATCTTAGGCCTCAGAGCGATGGTTATGAGTAGATTTCACATCATGGTGATGGTGAAGAAAACGTGTCGATGATGACGACGATGATGATTTGCTACGACGATGATGATGATGATGATGATGATGACGATGACGATGACCACGACGATGGATGATGATGATGAGAATAAGCCACTGGCGTTTTTCCTACCTGCAGGAGAAAAATAACTAAAAATAACTAAAAAAAAACCAAACGAAAAAACTATATTTCCCGGATTCTTTCCCAAATCCTCCATTAGCGACGTCGATGTTGTTGCCTTAATTAGTCTCGTGTTCCAGAAAGTGAAAGTCGGAACTCGAGGGGAATTTCTTCTTTTGAATTGCTTTCGTGTTTCAAATACTACATGAATGGATGACTTTATTCGTTCTTGGGCGAACGAACGAACGAACGAATGAATGAATGAAGGAACGAACGAATGAAGGAACGAACGAATGAATGAATGAAGGAACGAACGAATGAAGGAACGAACGAATGAATGAATGAAGGAAGGAACGAACGAACGAGTGAGTGAATGAGTGGATGGATGGATGGTTGAATGAAGGAATTCATTAATGCATTGAAGCAGAAGATTGAAATCATGTTTGTGCATGGATGACTGAATTGATGGATGTCTTCTTGCTCCTCCCTCGGAACAGGATGTCCAATCCTCAAATAAGGAAGTTCATGAACAAGAACGTCATCACTGACATCAAGCAGATTCTCTCATTCTACGCCAGACAGTGAGTTGGATTCAGTCGTCCTCGTCGTCGTCGTCATCATCATCATCATCACCATCATCATCGTCGTCGTCTTCACTTCGGCAGGTTGTTCTCTCTCGTCTCAAACAATGCCAAGGATTTGAAGAGGGACACCGGAAGCATCGTCTGGCAGGAGATGTTCGACAATGACGTGGAGGTTGGTTGGTTGGTTGGTTGGTTGGTTGGTTGGATGGATGGATGGATGGATGGATGGATGGATGGATGGATGGATGGATGAATGGATGGATGGATGGATGATGGATCTGTGGATAGATGAATAGTGAATGGATCTATGGAATGATGGATGGAAAGTTCACGGTCGGATGGAAAAGCAGATTGATGAAAGGATGGATGAATGGAATGGCAATAAATCTTCCGACTGATCGCGCATATTTAATGGGGAGAGGCTTGCTTTGAAAGTCAAGTTCATGTCTAAGGGATAAATAATGAGCCATCATTTAGCTTGCGATAAAACCCTCTCCTTCTCATCATCATCATCATCATCGTCATCTTCGTCGTCGTCGTCGTCATCATCACCATCACTATCATCATCACAATCATTACCATCATAATCACAATACATTCCAGCTGCCGAAGGACACCATCATCCAGGTCTGGAGTGGCGACTCGTTCGACCTGGAGAGGATCACCAAGATGGGGTATGCGACTCTTTTCTCCACCTGTTGGTACCTGGATTATATCCAGTATGGACAGGACTGGGATAAGTACTACCTCTGCGAACACATTTGTGAGTCTCAAATAGCTTTCGTCATCATCATCATCATCATCATCATCATAACCGCCATAGTCATCATCGTTATCATCATCCATCAGCAACGGAACTTTAGACATTGTCAACGGATGGACATGAAGAATGAACTAAAACATAGATCCAATGATTGATGATGGACTGAAGGAAGCAGATAAGTTGGAGGGAGGAATGAACTTTTTATCCGCGATTTGTCGTTTGCTTGAGATCAAAAAGATTCAAAAAGATTCGAAAAGCCACAAATGAAAGGACCCTTTCATGACGACAAGTACAGACGTATTGCAGTTGATCGAGATTATTATTTCGAAAATAATAACAAAGCACAACATAATTATAGCAAAAATAATAATAATAGTAATAATAATAATAATAATAATAATATTAACAATCATCATCATCAACAACAACAACAACAACAACAACAATAATTGATAATCATCAAATGTACTGCAATATTGATATTACTTCAAATGGACCAATTGGATGTGGGGATGCAGTCAAAGAGGCTGATCCTCTGCCTCTTATTGGACGAGCAGACGTCGCGTGCTTATCGAAATGATTACTATCATCATCATCGTCATCGTCGTCGTCGTCGTCGTCGTCTTAATCATCATCATCATCATCATCATCATATTTTCACAGTAACGAGGTTATCTACATTCATAACTATTACCAAATTAGTCAAATGAATGAAAGAAAATAAAAATAAAAGAATAAAAATAAAAGAACAAAAATAAAAGAACAAAAATAAAAGAATAAAAATGGCAAAGATGGCATTTTTCATGGCCGACCTTCAAAACAACTGCACGTTTGAAAACAGACACGAGAAGGTGTGGGGTGGGGTGGGGTTCTGAGCCGTTCTGAAGGGCCCGACAACCTTGACATTCGGCGCCCTTTACCAGTAAAAATGTCCTACAGGTGGTGAAAAAATATGATTACCTGTCTGTAGATGTGGAAAGAGAGCTGTTCAAGTGCAAACTCTGACTGGGATGCATTATTTAAAGGTCATTGCAGGTTCAAGTCGGGTCGTCGTTGAGGTTACTTAATTACCCTGCCACGTGACCAAAGTTCGGGGCAAAATGCCTCGTCAGGTGCAACAGACAATGACTTCATATAGTGGAGTTGTAGCTGGCTAAATTGATGATAATTCTGGTGGTTGACCACGATTTCACTGTCGTTCAGTGGCCATTGATGGTCCATTGATGGATGCAGGCCACCCTAAAGATTGTCTGGCATTCATTCATTAACCGAGAGCTGTTAAAGATTTATTTCTAAATGATAATGTTAATAAACTTATTATTATTATTATTACAGCCAATCTACACCTGAAGAACGAGAGCCTCTTCTATGGGGGGGAGGTCTGCCTGTGGGCCGAATATACGGACGACTCGGACATCCTAACGAGACTATGGTCTCCTGGTTCTAGTCCTATTTCTTGAAATTATGTCTCTTGTAATTTATTGCAATTACTATTAATTAAAGTCGTGCGGTTGTAATTATCACAGTGATGATGACGACGACGACGACGACGACGATGACGATGATCAACGAAAGCATAATATGTTTGTAACGGCAAGAGTTATCGCTCACGTTACGCAGCACGACTGATAAAGATTTTATTTATTCGAATATTTTGGACCGATAAGGAGGAATTCTATTCGAATATTTTAGATGAATAATTGCAATTTTATAACACGAAAACGGAAATTTGGAACAGAAAAATGCAGACGATCAGCCAGTCTAATAATTAACACAGCATCACTTTATTGTGATTATTATATTATAATTTGTCAATATTGCGTAATTATAATATCATTATTATTAATCAGCTCCGTGTTAATAAGCTATTACGATTAGTGCATTTCGTACTGCCCCGTCACCTTTAGGCCGAGAGCTTCGGCAGCTGCCGAGCGCCTGTGGAGTGCCAAGAGTGTCAACAACTTGTACAGGGCTGCACCGAGGCTGGAAATGCAGAGATGCCGGATGATGGAGTGAGTGGAATTTTCCACCATACAATTATGTAACTAGGGTTATGGTTGGGTGATCAATAATTAGTAATAACTATGGTAATGATACTTTAATTTGACCAACAAGTACTGGCTCTAATCCATGTCCTCCATGTCTCAGGAGAGGCTTACAAGTCGGAGTTCTGAGCGGTCCCAGCCACTGCACCAAGTTCAGAAAGAAGAGGACACAATACATGACCAGCCAGGAGGGCTCCAATGCGAGCCCCAACTTTCCCAACCCGGACAAGGGCGACGAAAACTACCCTCAGGTCGAAAACCAAGACAAGAGAAAGTTGAATCGCTACAGAAACTCCATGGAATTCAACGGCAGGCAAAAGTCTCGTCGCCACTCCAACGACCGGTTTTCGAACATCGGAGCTGAAAAGGTGAGTCGACCTGCGACCTGACTTTCACGTCAGACTGGAGAGTCATCATTTGTCCAGAGATGTCTTGTCGTTTTATAAGAACACTGTTATAAGTTCATTTAAATGTCGAGATTTATTAGCTAATCACTAATAGGTTGTAGATTGGTTATTTTAATTCTTAAACTCATTTATTTTAACCAATCGATTCAACTTTAGTTATCAGATACCATTTAAGTCTGAAAAATAAGTCTTAATTATTTTTTCTATCTAGGAGTCGGACTCCTTCCTGGGGTCGGATTTCTTCTCGTCGTCTGGTTCCATCAGTCTGTACGTACTGGTCTGCTTTGCATTCTTCCTCGTGTTCTTCTTCCTCAAGAGAGGTGGGTCAAGCTGCCTGTCCCGACCTATTTCCTCACCAGAAACTACAGGGCCTTCATCGTCTGCCTGATTCTCCTGACGGCCGTCTTCATCCTGCTCCAGCACTTCTTCGAGAAATTACCGAACTCCGTGGCACAGTTCGGGAAGTCCGGCCGATCGGGATAAAGCGAACGGAACCGTTCCGGTCAGAGCGTTACTGTCGGTGGCGGCCCAAGTTCTATTTTAATGTTTTTTGATTGGACGATCGGTTTGCCATCGCAAAACCTCGTCTCCTCGTCGGAAAGTTCTCATCGGTGACGAGAAAATTAGGCTTCTCTTCAAGCCGATCGATCGGTCGTTTCAAGGACTCTCCTCTCTTCCGACAGGCGATACTTATTTCTGCTTAAGTGACACGAAAGATCATAGGTAGCCGTACTCCTGAGGTCTCACCATAGACTTGTTGTTTAGATTGTGTTCCGATCGACCGATATCTCTTTTGAGTACCTTGCGTGCTTTATTGTATCACATGCAGTGTGTATTTGTCGATGTATTGCAACGGATCGTATTGTATAGTGTGCGGGCGTTTTGGCCGAAAGCCGTCTCTTTCCTTCCAGTGTCCCGATATTTTTTAGTCATCGCATCTCATGCTTTAATTTTCCCTCCTGTCACGACACGTCTCCATCCTACCATCCCGTTCGACCCCCGGAAAAGTTTGCCGCAACATCTGACCGACGAGGTCCGATTCTTGCTAAATTCTGCTCAATTGAATTTGAATTTACATTTCACAATTTCAAAATTCGTGGCCGAAACGTTTTCCGTATTTGTTTTTGATTTCGGCCCGACGAAAGCTTCCTCGTGAATCGGAGCAGGTGTCGATGTTTTGGGGCGTATACGAACCATCGACAAAGCCCGCTCGAGTTGTTTCTCAGATCTGGGCATCTTTTCAGTTGTCGCTAACAATGATCTTTTAATCATAGCTATTACCAATTATTTTATCGATTGCTGTTGTTACTATTATTATTAATTTTTCTTTTCGTGACGGTGATTGTGACTTGCAGCCGTTCGCGTCGAACAAGATTTAGGAAGGACCAAGAGGAGATCCAGTAATTAGTTAAAGTTTACTCCTCAATTGTTTATGACCTATAGGGTATTCTAACTATTCTTTAATTTAAAAAAAAAACAACAACATTTTCTCACTTTTTTCTCTCATTTTGAACTCTCAGCTTTCTAATTGTGTATTCTAAAATTCTGCACGGGATTGTCTAACGAGTATTACAAATGCTTCATATGTAATGATTAATTCGACAACCTACCGTTGTGCAGGCATGCGTTTCTGAATTACAGTAGCATTCGCATGATAGAGACGTCGAAAGATTCCTTACTTCGCTCCGATGTTTCCGAGTTCGTGTACTCTCCGGTTGTCGTCTCCGAACGGAACGTGAATGTATTTACGACGTCTTCGATAAACTAGCTAACTATAAAGAAAGCACTGTCTCTGTGATAAGTAGCATGTTATCCTGCTGTCGTGCTCGGTATTGTCGCAGCTGTCGAGAAATTCGCAACTCAAAGTTGGTTCGGAGTGGATGGCGTCGACGACCTCTTCTGTCTCAATATCTCGCATATGACTATATCTGTGTCATGATGGACTGAATCCCTGTCGAGCAGTCTTTCAAAGGCATTGTCAAACGTTCTGAATCATTGTTGTCGGCCTGGTTGTTTTGTAGTCGTCTTAGCCTATGTTTATGGTTTAAGCTGTCATTAAACTCTACGAGCCTAATTAGTAGATAGGCGGGTAGATTTAAGATTATCGTCTGTTGTCCGTTTAATTTAAGCTTCACTTCAGCAATTCGTTTAAACGCTTAAATGCGTTCCATTCAGTGGAAAACATGCGTTTTACATGGCCTGACTGCTTGAAGCATTCTGATAATGTACTTGTATATGAGAACCTCGCGTTAGACTAAGGAATTCGGTTGACTTATTCGTTCGGAGTTTCCGTTACTATTACAATTGCACCTTTGAGTAGTTTTTTTTTCGTTAACGTTGTTGTCGAAATCACACCTTAAACCACCTGATGCTACAGTGTCTAACAAGTTTAGTTCCCGTTCTGAGCTGTTTTCTTTTTCGCGAGCGGGGGTCGCGTCGTTCGTCTGCTGAAAAATGGGTGCGTTCGCTTGCAAGCCTTTGGGGCGAAAAGATAAAATGAATCAAATGGCTGGAAATAAAATAACATTAAGTTTATATAAATGGTTCGAATAAAAATTAGTGATAGAATTGGCAATCGATATATTTTAGGCGTTTGGGTTGTTGATGTACGACACCCCGCTTTCACAGAAAATTCTTCAAAATAGGGATTAAGGTGGTAATTCAGAGACATGCATTGATAGCTGCTGGTAGACCTTTAGCCCACTGGTTTCTTCTTAAGGCAACTTAAACCAGACTTTTTATAATTTATAGACAAATTCTGAAACATATTTTAAGCCAGTTAAACATAAAAACTTTTTAAAAGACACGACAAAAGAATTAAAGCACTTTTGTGAAAATGCGAGCATTAGTGTACATCTTTTATGACTGATAAAAAAAAAAGTCAGGATCGTCATCAAAGAGTAAACCAGCGTTTCAAATATCACCAAATTCAATACCATTAAGCTAAAAATATATTCTAAATTTGCAATAAAACAAAACAATCACGTAAAGTCCTGAGGTAATTTTCGCATCTTTATAGGCGCACCTTTGAGTCTCTAAGTAAAACTCGAATTGAAATCGGGGAAGTTTTCGTAATTCTTAAACATCGTCGGAGCGTCAAGAGAGATGGCGGTCGGAGTGACTGGCCTGGCTGGAATTTTGTCTCCAGAGGTGATGGATTTAAGGATTCTCGTTGAAAAACTGGCCGTTCCATCCCAGAGGATGTCAGGCCTTGAGTCAAGGACGATGGTTTCCCCAACCTCTTTGGCTTGGTCCTCGTTTTTCGGCATTTCCGTAGAGAAGTGAAATTCTTCGTTTGCTTCTCTTTCCTTCAATTTAGCTTTCTTCCTGATCGGTTTATTGTTACAACGAATTTGTTTAAATGTTTGTGAATTTGAATGTAATTGAATCTCTAAGTTCAAGTTGATCGAGATCAATTTAATTATAAAAGTGCAATTTACAAATTAAATGGTTTCTTTAAGTTAAGTTTTAAATAAAAACACCAATTAAAACAAAATGAACGAAAAACAGCGAACGAAAGCTGACCTCTTGACCTTAAAGATCAACACGGCGACAGCAAGTGTAATCAAAACGCCCAAAGTAATTCCCAACACCAGAGCTATTGTCACTGAGTTTCCTGAGCGAGCATGACGTAATTATCAGTAATTATGAAGTTCTAATTATAGCCATAAATTACATGACAATTACATCTTTAATAAGATTACATTACTTAAAATATAAATTTTATAAATAAGTTTCAATTAATGAATAAATTATTGTTTTTTTTTTACCGTCTAAATTCGAATTTCCGTATTTCGTTGTAGCGGTTGTTCCCGTGAATATCGTCGTTAGCAGTTGCGGAGTTAGTGTCGTCACAGGTAACGGAAGAAGAAGCACCGATGTTGACAACGATGACGACGACGATGATGACAGTAGTGATGATGGCAATGATGACGTTGTAGACGATGATGATGCTGCTGGTGATGATGACGACGACGACGTTGTCGTTGTTGCAGTTGTGGACGATGATGCTGGCAATGCTGTTTCCGTTGATGATGATGATGGTGATGATGATGATGATGATGATGATGATGATGATGATGATGGCGATGATGATGATGGAGATGGCGACTCCATCACTACGACCAAATTGGTGGTAGCCAGCTGATTGGGATTGTACTCTGACGAGGGAACGTGATATGATTTGTAAATTATTAATAACACTAATAAATAACAATAAACATGGCATTAATATTGTTATTACATTTAATAATAACGTTTAAATATACTTAATCCTAATACATTAGTTTATCAGTTAAAAGATATCAAATGGAAATAAAAGTCATGACTACCTTCCATGCAAACCACCCCCCATGCTATGCCCCCTGTAGGATTGTCAATGGTCAAGTTAGGGACTATTTTGATGAGACACTCGTCTGCTCCTTTTCCGCCGCTTGCCTCCCAATTCCATGGCAACAGGTTCTTGTCAACCATGGCTCCTTTCGTGCGAATAATAAGGTATGGGAATGTTGTCGTAAAGTTATTGGTGTTGTTGCAAGGTGTGTGCAACTGGTTACCATGGAAACGCATGATGTACATAATGTAAATGTAATTTAGAGTAGTTTAGTAGAAATTATTATTAAACCTTACTTAATTAACTCCTAAAACCCCATTATTATTATTATTATTATTATTATTATTATTGTTATTATTATTATTATTATTATTATTATTATTATTATTATTATTATTATTATTATTATTATTGTTATTATTATTATCATC
>MPNW01000633.1:21525-55470 GCA_011800805.1 Hirudo medicinalis
TTCAAGATGTAGGCTATTTGCAGACTCATGGAGTCATAGATCCAAGCAAGATGAAACCAGAGAGTCTGTGCTGAGGCTTCTTTGGAATCTTCAAATGCTTCTAAATTGCTTGCTATTGGTTTTGATAACAAAAGAGACAAAAACTCTCTAGTTTATGAGGAGAGAGACATGGAATGTCAATGATCTATCAACAGACCAGAGATTACTGCTAGAATACATGTTAAGGATCTCCACTTAGACTATGAACAATAAGTTCATGAAGAAGAAAATTGGTTAGTGTTATTATTTTATTGAAATAAATACTTTCATATGTTTCAGTTACTTAACATATAAAGATATTTTAAATGATAGAATTTTTGTATTGAAACAAATATTCATTATTTCGTTGAGCGTAATTTTCAAAGTGAAGGCGACCGCTACAAAGAAAATATAACGCTCAGTTTGCTAATTTTTTTTATATGGTGTCGATGTGTAAAGGTCGCCTCGAGTCTTTAATCGATATAATGGGCAATGTTCTGAAGATGGGTAAACGGGACACCTGCCTGATCAAACGGGATCAAACCCAAGAATGTAAGGAGTTTGGGCTGAAACGTGAAACTCCTCTGATGATTCCCTGTCGGTACGCTCCATGGTAGGAGTTTCTAAGTACATTATTTGCAGGACCTATTTACCAAGCAAGATGGCTTACAGCCGCAGTCAGGATTCTAACTCTCTATTGCAGAACTCTTTCTCCAAGTAGAGAGTTGATTCATATCGTAAAATATATTCAAATGGTGTATGGGCCCAGCTGGTTTGCTATCAAAAAGTCCAGAGATTTTACAGATGGTCCTAAACTCATCTTCCAGATGATACAAACCATACATCATTTGAATGAGAAGGACATAGCAAGAATTACTTTACCTGTTATTCAGAGGAACTGCTTCTGCCTTCAACCTGGTAATTTCCTGGCTGCCCTACTTTATTCAGAGGAGGATAATCACAGAGCTCAGGCCATGAAGAAAATATTGGAGAGCAGAACAAATCCTATATTGATTCCTAGACATGGAGAGAAGGATGGTATGAGGATAAATGTCATACCAACAATTAACTTCAATTCTCAGGAATGGTCAATGCTTATTAACTTAGAGGATGTTAATTGTTTTCAACTGCCATATGTTGAAGAATTCAATGATGAAGTTATTGCCAACATTGTTCAAAATAGAGGAACTCCTCCAAACATTCCATGCCACAGTCAGACAGTTAAAAGAGCTGTTAAGCTGACNTTGAAGAATTCAATGATGAAGTTATTGCCAACATTGTTCAAAATAGAGGAACTCCTCCAAACATTCCATGCCACAGTCAGACAGTTAAAAGAGCTGTTAAGCTGACTTCTGATTCATCAAAGAAGGCTTAGCAAAAGAAATAACCTAATTCTTGCAAAATGCAAAAGTAGGATGGACAGGAAATGTTTTAAGACCAAAAAAGACTACAATTTATCTTAGTTGTTGTCAATAAACTCATATTAAGTGATTGTGGCAAAATTGTAGTTAATTAAATCAAAAAAGTATCTAAGGGACTATTTTTGTATGATAAGTTCATAAATGCAGAAATGAACATGCGATTAAGATTGGAATGGAACCTCCTACAGCTTTGAAAGTTTAAATACTATCATAATATGGCATGATTTAATTACTCCAGCTTGAAGCAATTCATTTAAAAAAAAAGTTATTTTTCACTGGTGCCTACCGCATAAGCGGGGGAACCCCGTCAGCAGGACTTGATATTTTTCTATATCCGTATATTTGTTTTTATTGTGGGAGATATATGTACCTAATTTCAGCAAAATAGCTCCAAGATCAGGAAAGCTTTTGACAACAATACATATTGTACATTACATATTGTAAGTTTCGATAATGAAGTTATTAGTGTCTGCTTTCCTTGTGAGAAGTGTGCAGCTATCCCACCAGTAATAATAATAGTTAATTTGTAAGGTGCCAAATACTTTACTGTTGTAATATTTATGAAAACATTAAAAAAAAAAACCCTATTCTCGACCCATTTTAAAATCCTGGCTATGCCACTGGGAAGCAGCCACAAAAATTGTGACGAGTAACATAGCTTTAGGTGCCGCTCCAAAGCCATTCACATCGGCTTAAAATCCTATTCCAAACATAAGCTAATCATGAGGCCTTCTATTTGTTCTAAATATTGATGTGACATATCTGACAAATTAAATTTATCTAAGGACACAACAACCAAATAGACATTTCTCAACTGGGTTTTGAGCAACTTAAAAACTCCATTGCAAGCCAAAAACCAACAAATTCAGATACCTCATGTTAACTGGGCAAAGCAGAAAACTCAATTTAAAAAAAAAACACAGATCAGTCCAGAAACAGATACAAATTAAACCAGGAATAGCAGAAATGCACAATTTTTAAGGCCAAAATTTAAGGCATTTCACGTTAAGACTCTTGCACATCACGTGTTGTTGCCATGAACTTCTGAAGATGTGAAAAATCCATCCTGACATGAACTTTCACGTATTGTGATGGTGCAAGAGTTTGCAGTCACGTCGGTAATGCAGACTTTGTCTAAGAGATGTCTCGAGCTCTCCGGAATCCTCCAAATGGCATCGGACTTAGAGTTCTCGACCAATGAATGACTGCCATCACTAACAACTTCGTTGTCCGTTTTTGAAGAGAATGTTTCTCTAGAGGCCTTCAAAGATGTTGTCAATGCTGTGACATCATCCCTGATTTTATTCTTTGATCCTAGTGGCCTTCCTCTTTTCCTTTTCAATGAGCTGTCTGGAAGACTTGAGCTGGTGGACGATGGGGTTGTGGACCTGTAGGCACCTAAAGAAAATTTCTGAAGACTCAACTGTTTGGGAGGACGTCCCCTACCTCTCTTAATTTGGAATTCATGGTTTTGTTTTGGCTCAGGCATCTTTTGTTCATCTTGGTCGGTGCCATTGTTGATGGCGGATGACAGACGCGAACCGACGTTGTTGGGATTCACTTTTGACGGAGAGGTATGCGATGTAGAAGCTTCATCAGCAGGACTGTCAATTGTGCTCCTCGTGACTTTTTGTACTTTTTTTGTAGAACCCTGTTCCTTCTCATCCAATCCAATCTGACCTTGAAAGTCCTCATCCGAGTCATTGGAAGAACTCAATTCATTGTCATCATCTTCTGCTGCTTCAATTGAAGCATCTATTTTATTCTGAGCATCTATGTCCTGGCAAAAATGATAATGACTTCATGAGGAGTGACAATTACACAATGGCATAATTATTTGAAAAACTGATATTTCAGCCACCTTTCTTTCTGAGAGACCCTGAAGCTTTTTTCTATTTCTAAAAAAACAAAAACTGTTTATAATAAAAATATTTGGCATTTAACCAAAAAGGTACAACTACCCAAGATCACCAAAGAAGTTACTAAACAAGACAAGTATGTTATTTTTAAAAAGTCATCACTAGAGTTTTCAAAAATATTTCAACCTGCATAGGAGAAGAAATTACCTCAACTCAAATGACTTCAGTAATCTTTCATCGAGGATGTGTTCCTCTGGTTCCCAGGTGTTATATCTGAAAACATGAAAATTATGCGAACATGCAAACAATATTTGACATAATTTCTGCTGGCTAGATTATATTTAATGAGTTTTAAAGTTTAAAAACACAGAATGTAATTGCATGTGTCCTCACTTGCTGCTCCAACCTTTCCATTTCACCAAATATTCGACTCTGCCCTGAAGTGGTAAATGCATGCAGTTTTTGTAAAAAATTAAATCAGGTAACTTTTGCAAGTTTAAGTACAAATGATAGAGGCAACATTTGCAATACTAATCCAAGAAACAGATGACACAATTGTTTCTATTCACAGCTGACACTTTTTCTTTGCAATTAAGATTAACCAAAGGCCCTACCATGAGGTTTCTACAATATTCTTTCTTAATATTAACATATATTTACATGTATCATGTTATTCCTAATGTTCGCAAACAACTGCATAAAAATAAAATAATCGTGCTAAATGTAAATGCCTCAGTAGATGTGACATGAAACGTAATGGTTAGCTGAAATACTGCCTGTTGATTGTTCTTGTAAAATTAAAACAAACAGTAAAGCACAAGCCGTGAACTTTAAAAGACGAACTCTATTAATTCTTTTATTGATAAGTTTCTGTACAGCATAAATACGCTCCCCAGTGCTAGACAATTCCATCACTCCACAAAGTAACAGAACAGAGCCTCGTTGTTTACACACATCAAGTCCCGCGACTGGTTAGCATGAACTGATATTAATGTGAAACAAATAAGTAAAATACACTTCAGCAATTAAATATTTAGTTTAAAAATATATTTATATGAGCTCAATCTAGAGTATTATATTATTCAGTTATTTTTAATGTTTTGGCTTAATTGTTATAGACTTTTTGATTGATTCAAAACCAGCAATTTTATATCTTAAAAATGTTTGATTTTGATTTTTACAATTTTATAATTTTACCAAATTATCACGCTTATTATGCATTCGTATTTCATAAGTTGACAAGTATTACGTTAAACTGCTCAACCAAATTGAAACTTACTATAAATCAATTTATTTTAAAAAATTACCAAGTAATTTTAATATTTTCCATGCAAATGTGCTCCTTTTAAATTCGTTGCTGTTCGGGATATAATATCTCGACTAGTACCTACGGCAGTCTCGATTCTCAATGGTCTGCAATGTTTATAATTGTCAGTTCGTGAAGGAGCAAAATGTCTAACAATAGTCAGTCCACTACCGCAAAGATAACGGATTTATATGACTTGAAGGAGGAGTTGGGAAAGTGAGAATATAAATTTATCTTAAATGCAGTCTCTATATTATTTTTGGCGATGGCAACTTATTTGCTAGTTTGAATGAGCCTCAGATTTCAATCTGTTTTCAAACCTTTTAATTCTCAATCTGTAAGTTTTTGCAGCTCGCTTCTTATTCATTCGAAATTTGGATCACTTCTTGACTTTTTCTCGAACTTCACATAGATTTAAATAGGATTTTATCAAATTATTTGAGGGTATTTAACAATAAATGTATATTAGAAGCATTTTAAAGTGGTAGTTATTGTAGAGACTACAAGATAGAGGGTATTTTTTTTTAATATCTAGAGGGTATCTTTATGTAGAGGGTATAAAGTAGAGGAATTAGTAAGTATTCTTACTAAGTAAGTATATAGTTAAATTATTTATGTGCTTGACTTTAACTAATGAATTGAATTAGTGTGAATTTATATAATTAAACTCCTCATATCTTAAAAAGCCTTTAATAAAATATTTTCTCCACCAAACAAATTAAATTTTGTAAAATTTATTTTATTTGAATGAATATCTCACATGAATATCTCTTATATATACTAATGTTACTAATGTAATACAAATTGGTTTTATTTTTACAGCATTTGACATCATTCTATATTTTTTAATAGTATTAGACATCATAATATGTTTTTTTGATGGTGTTTGACATTATAACGTTATGACAATATAATTTTTACAGTGATTCCTTTCAATGTAAATTTTTAGTTTTCTTTATTGTGTCCATGGACCTTATTGTTTTGAATTTCTTTTGCCAAACTGAAATTTGTTCTGCATTAAGCGGAATATTTTGTCATTCATCTATGGATTTTTGGTGCAATAACGGCGGAAGATAATGGAGCCTGCAATTTATAATTCCATGTTGGATTCAATGGTGGCTCGCACTAATGACTGTTGGATTCATATTTATTAACTCGACATCGGTGTTATCGATCGGCATGATGTTAAATAAATTAATTAACGTTTTATAAGCCAAGCCACAGCAGACATTTCTAAAAAGTGGCTATCATTTTCAAACAGAGGTGCATTTTCGATTGTGCGAAGGTGCGTTCAGAAACAGACAGGGTATGAATTTGCTGCTAAGATCATCAACACCAAGAAGTTGTCTGCACGAGGTTGTTATTCTTATGTTTGTTTGCAAATGTTTTAAAAACATTTTGGAGGTGTATACCTTGCAAGGGTGTTTCAAGTGCATTTCTATCTTAACTTTTTCTTTATCTAATCTTAAATTATAATATTTCTATTTAGTTGTTTATTTGTTACTTAATTATGTATTACATTGCCAATTAATCACCATGAATTAGCTGGCTGTCAAAAAGAATGGGGCATTTATTATCTTTATACCCTTGAAGGTCTTATACCTCTGAAATAATTTATCACCAGTCTTCCTGTGTGGTCCCATGTCTGGTCATTGTGCTCAGCAGTCTATTTGGTGAAGAATGAAAAATGTCTCTTTTTAAAGATAACGTAGTAATGAATGCTAATTACGAAAGCATTACTTTAGTGCTTGATTATTTTTAAGATCGTAAGCACAATAGTTTATGAATTTAAACCGTTGAACACCTTTGCATATTCATTTGAACGTCAAGAAAACATTCGTAGTAATATCTGTGATTAGATATTTAAGAGGTGGTCTGCAGAACAATGTTGTCGGGTAATGTACCAAACTTTATCTGGTTATGAAGTTTCAAATGAAAATATTCCAACTCAAAATTACCAATTACAATATTCAATTTTCCTCTTGTTATTTCACTGACTCCCATGATGACTCCCTTTAATTGAACCATTTCTGTTCTGATTTTGACTGGTCACATATGCTCTGAAACGGTTTGCTGGGCTCGTTTAGCCTTTGGTGCAAAGCCAGCAAAGACTTATTCTCCTGGGATAGAGAGACCTCAGAAAAGAAAATTCTTTGCATCTTCCAACTCTTTTTTTTAGATGCTCTCATTTCAGTTCCTTTTGCTGAAATGTTCTATTTTTATGAACAATACTTTTAATTTCTTGCAGATCATCAGAAATTGGAGAGGGAAGCAAGAATATGCAGACTCCTCAAGCATCCAAACATAGGTATGTTTTCATCTGTTGCAACATTGAATGTCTTTAATTTCAGTATTTGTCTGTCACTTGTTGTGTTTCGGGATGAAAAGATGAATTCTCATCATTGCCGTCATCGTCGTCATCTGTAGATTTAAGTGATGGGTATTACTTTGACATTTCTACTTGATATTTCTCCAAATTGTTCCAATTTAAATTCTATGATTTAGAATTTAGAATGTCTCAAACTCAGTGTCTGCTGAGTTGATTGTTTGGCTCAAAGTTTTATTTGATCTTTTGGTGAGTATACTTTTTCGTAATGCACGAATTTGAATAGAATACGAAATAGAGAAGGTTAGTTGAGTTTGGATATTGATGTTTCATTAAGGAGATGCAAAAATAAAAGTGCGTTCAAGTAAATGACCAATTCACCATTAATTCGTTTACAGGTATAAATTGTAGACTAAAACCTTGATGACATTTGATAAGGCAGAGGCTGCTTTGTCTGGGCCTATTCATAGTAATTAATCTGCTAAGTTTTGACATTTTTGATGTGGAGTGGCCTGTTGTTTCAGGTGCACTGCTGAATTTCTTCTGCCTTCAAGCTGGTAGTCAGTGAAGTCAGCTTTGAAGTTGTTAATTGTCTCCTGATTCTCACCCTTTTATGTGCTCCCACTCGTTGGTGCATGCTTTTGTGCCTCCAATCTTCATGCATCGTTTCCACTAAGTTCATTGTGGCAGATGGATGGTTCTGTCGAGATACTTTGTGATCGTTTTTTACCCTATTTCATTTCCAAATCATCTTATCCAGGCAGGTGATCATGATTACAAAGTGCTGGCATATTTTTTATATAAAAATAAATAATTAAAATTAATTTTTTAATAATTAAATAATAAAAATAAAAAATTGAAATCACTTTGCACTCGTTAAATGCCTTTTGTTTTTGTAAAAATGTAACATTTTTATATCCTTCATGGTTCACTCTATTTATGTCTGCTGCGTTGTCGAATGTAAAATCTCCGAATTCCATTTGCCTTCTCTTACACATTTTTTTTTAGTTGAAACAATTGGTTTAAGGCATTCTGTCTTCCTAAGCATAAACTTCCTTAAGTCCATCCACTTTCTGTTTGCCAACAATTGAGTTTGTTTCTTTTTTTTATAAAAACAATGTAATATTGTTAAGTCTTAATAAATTGTTTCAGTCCATCCTCTGTTAGGTTAGGGTGACCTGCGTGACAATTTCTTTTATTGATTTTTTGCTTTGGACCTCTCTAAAAGCCATTGCGCGAGTGTGCTATCTGAAAAAATTGACGCTTTCGAACTTAGCATATTTTTAAGAACAGTTACTTTATTTTCAAAACCATAATTATTCTAGTTGAGAATGCATGGTCCCTTCGTTGGTAATGATAAATTATGCAGAGGAAAGGTGTGATAAATCTCTGCCATCATCTTTCACAACTGTAGTCTGGAGCCTTTGTTGTTTCAAGAATCTAGCCCAGGAGAGCTCAGTGGTTGCAATTGTGTGGTCCACATGTGCGGGGCAGTTGCATCTTGTGTGCGCATCACTCACGTGAAAGTTTCAATAATATTAGAAATAATAAAGATATAGATAAATATCTCATGTTGCACTTGATTTCTTCTGCACGTTTGCATTTCTGTTGCTGGGGGAAAATGATTTTTTCTAATTTCAAATCTTGGAGATGGCAACGAAATTGAGTTTTGAATTGAGTCCAAATTCCTCAGTCGACAGTGAGAAATATATATATATATATATATATGTATACATGATGAAGATTGACTTCTGTCTGCAAATGTCATTAAAAATCTGAAAGTGTGAAGAAATTGTTGCTTCCGTGTAAAAGTGAAGCTTGCACTCGTTTAAGCACGTTTCAAAGTCTTTCTCACGTTTTTTGAACATAGAATTTCGTGATTTCAACAATAATGATTACACTTAAGCCAACCATACAAGAAATATATTCTCTCAAATTGGATTATTCGGCGTGCTGTTTTCCAGCGCGAATAGCCATTTTTTGCACAACAAACTATTGTCTCATGTGTAACTGGATCTTTCGTTTTCTGCTCAATTAAGAAGCTTGGTCTGAAATGTCTCACAGATGTTGCGTTCTTGGATGTTTTTTTTTCTGCTGGAAACGGAGTGGACCTAAATCACGTGAAACAGGGGAAGAAAGAATGCTCTCGAGGGAATTAAAATACTCTTTGCACATCAAGATCATTGCTGCCACTAAGCAATGATCTGCAACCAGGATGAAGATCGACAGTCCACTTCTACATGGATGCTTTCTCACTAGCAAAGGTTTATTGGCAAGCGCTCAAAATTGTGACTCCGTTAGCTTAATATTATGAGTAGCGTATTTTCAGAACATTATATTTTACTTTTCTTCGCTCGGACATTTCTTGTTGAAATGCTTCGACAGCGTTAAGTTGTGAGCTACACTCAAGTGCAGAAGTGGTGTCGATGGCCAGTGAAGTAGGCATTGATTTGTGTGTTTGCGACTGTCATCACTTAGCTGAAGCTGTCTTCTGCCAAGCGATTAGGCGACAGAGAAACAAATGCTGGTGCTACCCAGTGATAAGAATGCAAAGCACCCAAACGTTTATTTGGTACTCTTTAGAGAGCTATCCCGATAAACTGTCTTAATTGCTGGCTCATCTTGAACTT
This sequence comes from Hirudo medicinalis, assembly GCA_011800805.1. Taxonomy (NCBI): domain Eukaryota; kingdom Metazoa; phylum Annelida; class Clitellata; order Hirudinida; family Hirudinidae; genus Hirudo; species Hirudo medicinalis. The sequence continues at coordinate 31,086 of MPNW01000633.1, forward strand.
CAAATGTCACAGGCACAGTAACATCTTGAACCGATGCCGCCCCAAACAGCCGCACGCATGTGATATGTTATCTAATGTTATTCTCGTTTAATAATAATTAACCATTTCCTTATTACTTAATCACAGTTTTGAGATTTAGAGGATATGAGTATGTATGCTTTCAATGTATTCTTGACTGAGACAATCATTAAAATATCAATCAAATAAATTGTTAAATTAATAAAATGAAAACATGTTCCAATGACGTGTGAAGGCATCGGTACATCATAGTCAACAGTCTGCGTGTGTCCAGACAGTGATTCCAATTCATGCTTTTCAGGTTCTGAGGATCGTCTTTCACGTTTCCTTGATTTTGTTTATTTCTTGGACTAGAAGACTTTCTTGTGGACCACTGAAGCTTTCTAGTATCCTTCCCCATGATTTGTCAGTATTTGTTGGCTTAAAATCATTAATCTGCTTTCTTCTTTCTTTCATAAATAAAAGCTTCTTCCTTCCCTAAAATAAAATTCGAAGATTGAATGAGATAATGTTCAAAGTTTATCAACTCTTACTCCATGTCTCCTCAGAAAGGTTTCTAAATATTGCTGAAGAATGTAATTTTATTCTAATTCCGTTTGTGGAATTACCGAGTAATTTACCCAATTCATGCCTCATTTTCGGCTTAAAAATGAAATTGCTTTCCGTTGAAAGAGCTATTTCGGACGAAGTTCAAAGAAAGTCGCAATGAATGCTGTTGCAATGTTTTGTTGCCGTGCAATGTTGTTGTTGTTGTGCAACAGGTGTCTCTGGTTGAAAATATGATCGATCAATCACTGAACCGCACGTGGTGGCTCAATGGTCGCCTGCAAAATAATTTCTATTACTCACGTTGATGAATTATCGACGGAATAAGTTAATAACGCATGCGCTAATTTATCAACATTAAAATGTAATTTCAGTTAGACTCCATGACAGCATACAAGATGAAGGCTTCCACTACCTCATCTTCGACCTGTAAGTGATTATTTAAAATTAATATCATGCATGCATCTTACTTTTATTTAAAAAAGATTTTATTAGCCTTTATTTGGATGGTAAGCCATCAATAATCAATGAAGAAGCAGACTAAATCAACTCAAACGAAACAGATCAAAACTTGAATGGAATTTAGCGGATGTTGTTGAGTTACGTTTTGCTATTCACCTCCTAGCTTCCATACCATTCATGTGCCTACCCTGCTTGGAGCAGATTAAAAGTCGTTTTAAACCCGGGAAGTTGAATCAATGCTGGTTTAGTTTAATTGCTGGTCATGCTGGAGGGGAAAAGCCTTGTTTGGGGGGGATGGGCCATGAAACAAAAAAAATTTTTATTCTACAGCCGACCAGTGCACGTCGTTGCCTGGAGGAATTTATTGCTCTAATGCAAGAAGCATGCAATTGAGGATAAAATCATTCTTTCGGAGTTTTTCAGTTTGTTGTGTTGTTTGCAGTGCAAATGGTAATGCAGATGATTCCTCATCCTTTTCGCAATCTAAGGCTTCCACGCTTCCACTTGAATGGCAGGAACAAGCTTCATTAAAATATCTTTGAAAGAAAGTCCCCAAAAACTTCCTTGAGCAAGGTTTGATAATCCATGATCTCAGATCCTCAGTCAGGATCTCCTCCATTCATTAACTCAGTCAGTTTCCAGTTGTTCCGGTATTCTAATTACAGCACATTCCTCTCAGGGGCTTCCAAAAGAGGACCATCTCAATTGATGGACGAATCCATTTATTGCCTGTGCTGTGCTTGTTCCTTGGAACCAAATTAATTCTTATTCTGAGGCTTCTCCTTTGAGTTTGTAAGCCCTGCACCTGTAATTAGGATTAACAGTTCCATTGGAACTTTATAAAAGTGCACTTAATTTTATTGCTGTATAATTATGTAAAATATTACATAGTTACTTTAAGGAGTCTATTAGTATCTATTGTTACTCTCAGTGTGCAAAATAATTATGTAATATTAATGATAAAGATGGATGTTTCCTTGTCGTCAATTGATGATTCGTAGATTAAATTGGTACATTAAATTAGTTAAATTGCGTGTTTGTGAGTTATCGCGAGCAGATAAGAGGCATTTCTTCGTAATTGATTTGATGAAGCCATCATTAAGCCACAAACATAACAAACACAGCATAAAAAATCAAAGGCCTCCAATAAGTCCTAATAAAAGTGTAAAACCATGAATTCTTTTGTATGATTCTCTTTTGCCTCGGTGATGTAACAATGCGCTTCGATCTCGTGCAGCCTGCCGGACGTGAAACGCAAAGCTCCGATTTTAATATGAGCCTCCGTTTCAATGATGTGGCTTTTCAATTGGAAATTTTCCCCATAAAATGTTCGGAATATTGTTGTGTCGGACGAAAGCAATATCCATTTTGGCTGTTGTAGATTTGACTAGTGTTTTATGTTTTAAGTTCATATTCTCGTGGGTTTTAACTTTTCAAGAACTCTGCAGTTACTTTCACATGAGAATTTATACCCCTTTATGTGGAGTTTGAATTTCCTGTAAAATATGAGAAAAAATTATCAATTTGATTATGCTTATTGGTCTCAATTGATTTCGTTTCATTACTGCAACATTTACGCTTGCACCTGCTATCTGAGATGGTTTTGACCCAGTTCCTGAAAACAACAAATATTATTATTATTATTATTATATAAATATATAAATAGCAACTATAATAATTATATATATATAAATTAATATGATTATTATTATTAATAATTATGTATTATATAATATTATATTTAAAAAATGAAGTTGTGGTTCCCCTGGATAATCGTCCTAACAAGTTATTTAAGACACTCTGAATGCACCCTTGAGTCTGGAAGCTGTTCGTGTTATTTAAACAAATTTAATAGCGCTAGAGGGAAACAGGATAACAATCCCAGTATGTTGACCAGACAGATTCCGAAGGATTAGCGCGTGTCTCGATGATGTTTTCATTTTCTTCAGAGCTCTGAAACAAATCTTTTCAAAGGATTCTCGTGACGCAACTTAGAGGGTTCTCGAGTGGGGTAACCATGGACATATGGTTGTGCCAAGATTTTAAACACAACAGTTTCGTAATTTTCTTTAAAAAAAAATGTATGCTTGTGAAGCAGTTACTCTGGTTGGCTGGAAAATAAAATTGAAAACGTAGGAAACCAATAATATTAATAACAACGAGGATGGTCAGATTGCTGTTGTTTTTGTAGCGTCACAGGAGGTGAACTGTTTGAGGACATCGTTGCCAGAGAGTTCTATAGCGAGTCTGACGCCAGGTAGGTTGGATATTCATGAATGTATTTGATTTATATAATTATATATTTAATCGTGAATTTGTATTGAAATTATTATTGATTTCAATTGATTTTGTCGTTGTTATTGAGTTGAGTGTGCAATTTTTATGCTCGTGATGATGGACGGATGTTTGGAGATGCCTGGATGTTTATGACTTTAGTTATGCTTTCCATTGTTTGGTTGATGATAATAATCTTCATTTATCCTAGAATTAGTAATAGCAGGGGCTTTTTTGTCTGTCTAGTTCAACTATGAATCTCAATTTATTTTCTGCTAATTAAGTGATAATGCGGGAAAATAATGGGACTTTAATTAAAATATGACAAAGACTCACCACTTTCATTTGCAATGAGAAACACCTCATGGAATTGCATAATTTTTTCTTATGTGTTTAATTAAAATTCTGCTTAATTAAGCATTTCTTTTAAGGACTTTCAGAATCTTCGGTGCATTGAAAAGCTTTTTAAAAATAAGAACTGGTTTTTCTGCGAATCAAAGTTTCGTAATGCTTTTTCGGTCACTTTCGCTGGACGTACGATTTAATTGCTCGAAATGGGTCGTTAATGAAGTCATCAATATGTAAGAGGCAGTTTTACTGACCCACAATATTTTTTGTCATTTTGCCTTGTCCTAACCATTTTTTTGAGCTTACTTGATTCTGAGTGCACATTTTCAGTGGGATTTTCACTCCATTTCCACAATTTCTTGCGGAAATCAATTTCATCCTCGCCACAGATCGAACAATTTTCCATTTCCATCCACTGATAATTTTGATCTTGTAATAGAATTAAAAACTGAGAAATTATTCAACTGAATGAAATCAGCTAGAAAGTTATTGACAAATTCAAAACATTGCCATTTATGAATTATGATTATTATGAAATATTTGATTTTCGATTGGACGTTTCTTTCAAATTGTGGTGACATCTCAATTTTGACATTCACTTTGGATTTGTTTATCAAGTGTCAAGCGATGTCATTCTCCCTGACAATTGCTTGTCTTCTTTCCTTTTTCTTTGACAGATGGCGTTATCCAGTGCATGAAAACATTCCATTCTTTAACATAACTCCAAATTATTGCAGAATGATTTGACTGTAATATTCAAATTAATTTCATAACGTGTTCTGCGTTCGTTGTTTCAAACTCTAAAAATAGATTAACGCCAAAATGTAATGACCTAAATTTTGTCACTTTATTTTGCCTGACCTATTTATCCTTAAAATATTTAGTTTTTACTTTTACATTTGTAGGTTTTAATATTATTTAATTTACTAATGTTAAATTAGGATGCATTTAAGCGTGGGAAAGATGAGAGAAATTTCCTTCTGGAAATTCCAGTGATGTCACCAATATGATTGTTTTGATGCAGAGCCACATGCACAGAACTGAAATCATTGAATTAATTTTTTATGCACATTCTCGTTGGCTCTCAGCTAAAGAAGGAAATCAAACCAATTCGAGAGATGCTCACAGCCAAATGGCCCTTTTGCTCTCAGGGCAACTTCGTTGTAACTTCGAAAATCCGTGGAACTGTCCAATCACCATTCACCACGTTTCACCGGCATCTTATTAGTTATCTCCTTGAAATTCTAAAATCCCTTTGGCGTGCATTGAACCAGCAGCAATTTCCTTTGAGAACGTGTTCATTATCTCGTAAATATAAATGATAAAAGAAAGAGCTCCAAGCGAGTACATGATTTGTTTGTAAATGTTTATGTAAAAATTTCTTTTTCCATCCTGAGCTTCGTCTTGTCGGAAAATATCCGAAGAAAGAGGAACGGTATTCGGTGTTGTACTATCTAGTGTCTGCCCTGATGTAAATATAATTTTTAGGCAAGACATATGAATCCTTTGGTTGGAGTTTATTCTTTTTTTGCAAACATGTTTTTTTTATGTGATTCAATAGTTTTCAATTATAAAAATAATTTTCATTTGTTAAGCATAACTTTTTCAATGAACAGTAGTGTTTTATTATTTTTTTAAATGCAAAAAAGCTGATGTAATTGTTGCATTTGCTTGCAATGCATCCTTAATCTTCATCATATTCACTCATTTTCTTTTTTTATTTCATGTTTTTCTTAGATTCATTTCCAAGTTGTTCTTTTGCACAATAAGCCGTAACACGTGAAACGAGAGCATATAAAAACATACAAGTTGAGGTTGTAGTTTTCACTTTTCATTTGCGGGTTCTGCTTGCAATTCTTGCTTTTTGCAGTCTTGTTTGTTTATGAAAGGCGTATCCAAACTATACATGGGAGAAATATGATTTAAAAAATCACTGCATCGTGAAATTTTATTGAAATTGATCTTCACTGGCATCCTCGCCTACAAAACTAAAAGTCGATGTCTTATTGAACTTGTATTGATGATTCATTAAATGGAAATCAATTTTAATTTTCAACCGAAGACATTGATAAGGAGTTTTGATCGATAGCTTTTGAAGTTCGTTATTCATCGACTGTGCTGATTGATGTTCGTAATCGTGAGCCACGTTCACGTCTTGGCATCAGTGTACGTACTCTTTTCACTTTCATGTACATTTGCACTTGAAGAAGATATATTCCATGGTTGATTTTATCTAAAGAAATAATAACCATAAAATATAATAATAATCGTAACAACAACAATAATAATAATAATGATAATAATATCATTCTCCTTTCCACAGCAACTGCATGCAACAGATTCTCGAGAGTGTGGACTACTGCCATCAGATGAACATCGTGCACAGAGATCTCAAGGTTATTACTCCATAATTTCCTTCAGTTTTTTTTTTTTAATTTCGGAATGGAGGGCCCTCCAGGATGATGATGTCGTCTGAAAAGTTCCTCCGCCAGGAATTGTCGAATGAGGTAAAAACATTCCCCCAGCAGGTCTTATTGGGTCGACCGATCGATTCCTCATTTCCTCCCCGAAAAGCCGCCAACGATAATAATCAACCTGCGAGAGCCGACGCCATGCGTCAGACCTTAAACCCTTGGAATCACCTGTCGGAAATTCATGGGAATCTGTCTGCTCTCCAAATTGAATTTCACTTGACGATTGATGGTCAACAGATTGTTAGCAAAACACTCCACGGTGTCGTAGACAGGCGTTGATGTAGTGGGGTGGTGCCACTCGCAGAAGAGAGATCGAGAGGAGGGAGTGTTATTGGGCTCAACAGCTGATCACACGATGCTCTGCAGTAGTTATTTCGCTTTCTCCGCTGCTGCCGTAGGAATCACAAACAAGACTTTTTCCCGTTAGAAATGCCAGGAATCTCGGCGCAAACCTCGAGGCCAACTCGTGTTTGCAGATTTTATCGTCGAGAAAGCCATAAATCAAAGCGCTTATGGGCCCCAATCTATCTTCCAATTCAGGGCCGTTCTTTGCTCGCAAAGCAGGCAAAATCAGCCATTTGTTTCTCAGTACTGTTCAACTTTATGATTCCTTAAGCTATTCTTCCTCTGTGAGAACTTGAATTATTACGTTGATCCAACGTAGTAAGGGCTGAACCCTCGATGTATCCCTTTAGTAGTACGACGCTCCTAAGATACGAAAGCGTTTATGTTGGAGCATAATGAATATGAAATATAAGGTGGTAATTGTAAACAGGTTATTAATCACTTTATTGTTAGTATATATTATTATTATTATTACAAATTAGTTCCTTTGTAATGTTCACAAAAATGTCGATGATTTATCTCTTTCGTATAGCCGGAAAATCTACTCCTGGCCAGCAAAATGAAGGGTGCGGCTGTGAAACTGGCAGATTTTGGATTGGCAATAGAGGTACAAGGAGATCAACAGTCCTGGTTTGGTTGGTTCTTCTTGATGCTGTTGTTTAGTTTCTCGTTGTAGTTGTTGTTTGGGTTGCGACTTCAAAGGTGTTTATATTTGTTATGTAAGTGATGGGAAAGTTCATCGAAATTGACTGGCTTCGTGGTAGCAGTGCTACTGTCAATATTAGTATTGGCTGACATTAAAGTCTAGTTACACAATTAGATGATGAGGCACGCACGGTGAAGGGGTTGGAGATCGCGATAGCGTAGCGATCACGAGATTCTTCACTTAACATTCAACTACGATTTGGAGTTGGTTATTTAATTTGCTGTTATGTTGCTGTCGATGGAGTTGTTAATGTTCTTTATATTGTTGTTGTTAGTGGGGTTGACGTTGTTTTGACTCGCAGTCACTGATACCTCTCGTTTACGAATCTCGAACAGAACTGCAAATTTTTTCTACTTTCCTTTTCATATGTAATTACGTAATTTCTACTTTCCATTGTTGTTTTGCATCGCTTTTAAGCGGTCTGATCTTATTAGGCTTCATGGTTCTTGCTCAAATAAATGCTTGATTTATGATGACATTAAATGGAAGATCTTGAGGTGATTACCCCCCTCGCCGAAAATGAACTTTTGCCAATGGGTGTAAGGTTGGAAACAGTGTATTCTGGAATGGTACGCACGTGACCACCCATGACGTGAGTCATGGTTATTGTTGAATTTCCATCACCGGTTTTTCCAACTTATCGATTTTATTCGTCCAAATCATAGCTTAAACCAAATTGGATCGTTAAATTCTAAGCAAGGAATGCGTTATTGTAAATATTACAAATCCAGCATTGCTGAGCTTTGACCTTAGGTCATAGGTGTGCAGGTTGGCCGAATGAGTTACGTTCCTGCATACGGCGGTAATGGCAACAGTCGTAATGTGTCGTGTTCGAAACCAAGCCTGCACTGGCGCAAGCTCCTTGGGAAGGAGCGCTATATAAATGGTTGACAAAAAGCGCTATGAATAGAGCGCTATATAAATGAACTACATTTACATTTTATATAGATAACCGGATGGGAATGTAGAACATCATTGTTCTGCGTACGAAAGTAGAAGGCGTCTTCTTATCTTAGGAAAGGAGTCAAGAGCCAATCATTGGTTCCTGCTTGACCTCGTAACATGAAATCATTCCGCTAAATTGGCTCTTCATCGTAGCGTATCGTTGGCTGATCAAAATAACCATCTCAATAACAAGATGGCTCATTAAGTACTGCTCACTCTAAGTCAGGGGTACGACCCTCGATAACAAAAATTTAAATGTGGGAAATAATTAAACAAATTAATTTACGAAACGAGTTAAAATTTAAAACACGAGTTTGATGTAATTTTGTCAGAAATTCATCAGTTTCAGATGGGGAAAAATCATGCAGTAGTTAAAAACCAATTTTAATTGAAACTGGGTGGTCTCCAACCTTCATTCTGCACTGCATCATAACTCCCGCGATAAATAGCATATTATGCATTCACATTTCTTGTATTTTCGGCCCACCGAGACTTCAGAAGTCTGCAATGTGGCTCAAAGGCTAAAAAACCTTTGGAGACCCTGATCTAAGTCATTTGGATTCCAATGCGTAGTGCTTGGCCATTTCTTGTATTACTTGTATTAGTTTATATTTATATTATTATTTATTCAGTTTTCAACGTATAACGAATAAATTCAAACGAAATTACGTCTTCTTTTTTTAAACTTCCACATCGTGCAATTCGATCTCGATGCACGTTTTAAGCCGGGCTTCTCATGTTCGTACATCTTTCTCGTATTTTGCAATTATTTTCATCCGTTCACAAAATATATCCACCCCATTGTCTATTATGTAGTGCCTCATCCTTCTCCCATTATTACGCAGGCATTGGTTATCGAACCGCTTTCAACTTTTCATTTCAGGATTCGCGGGCACTCCTGGTTATCTCTCTCCTGAGGTGCTCAGGAAGGAGGCCTACGGGAAGCCGGTGGACGTTTGGGCCTGCGGTGAGATGACATTTCACTTTCTATTTCCATGCATAAAGTAATTTCCCTCTACGAAAAGCATTTCCATATTTATTGGCGACGGTGACGTCATTGCCTCCAAGCACGCTTGGGCAAAGTTGTTCTTGCAATCGGCGGACCTGCCCCGAGATATTTCCTGACGAATTGGTGTTCGAATCGTAAATGCCGGTGTTATTAAAGTGTTTTGGATTGCATGAAGTTTGTTTATTATCCGGGCGCTGACGTACATGTTCGTTAATAAGGCGTACAACCGCTGTGGAGGAGCAATAATTCAATCATTGCATTCCATCCCACAAATCCCGATCATCATCGTCATCCTCGTTGTTATCATTGCAGTGCCTTTACCTCCATAATTAATCGACATCATTATCGCATAAGAATATGAATCATCGACATCCCTTTTTACTTTAATTCGCTTGACATTGATTGAAACCACTTTTCGTATGGGTGGTTGGCACGTGGCGAGCACAGAGAAGCATGTGCACGCTTCACAGTTGCTTGTTTCAAGACCACCACGAGCAAGACTTTTACGATGCCGGGCAGCAGCTTCCTCTTTGTATCTAGTTGATGCGATTTTGTGACATGGCGTCGTCGACGTCTGAAGCAGTCGTTGATGGGCGACATGCGTCATGCTATTTTTGTTTTAAATCTTCACAAAATCCAGGAGTGATTCTCTACATACTGTTGGTCGGCTATCCTCCTTTCTGGGATGAAGATCAGCACCGTCTGTACGCCCAGATCAAGGCAGGAGCTTTCGACGTATGTTTCTTCCTTGCTTACTTTGTGTTTGGATGGATTTGATTGGAAAATATTATTTTAAAAAGGTCATGAAATGTTATTTTACTTAGTCATTAATAAAACTATGAAGGTGGCGATGGTGGTGATGATGATGACGACGATGATGATGATGGCTATTGAACAGATGTGGCTCTTAACCAATGAATATAGAAGTTGTTGATGTATTAGCGACTCTGAATAAAATTCCTAAGCTCTTAATCATGAAAAAATTAATAATAATGATAATAACCATCATCATCATCATCAATAGCAGCAAAATCATCATCTTGGCCATTATAGATCACTATCATTGCCATTCATGTCGTCATCACAATGGCACTCTATCATCGCCATCTTTATCTTCTTGGCTACCTCCTGCCCAGTTCCTGCTCCTCTGAACATTAAGAGCGTCATACTGGTCGACTCAGGACGTCATTTTGTTTTCTCCAGCTTGCTCCATTCTTCTCCCTCTTTCAACGCATGCATTATTTTCTTTCCTTCATCTCATCCTTTTCTCATGCTGTCCATCTTTCCATCGACAGCTACTTCCGACATAGCTCGGATGCTTGGCAGCTGTTTCCATGCCTTTGATTGGTTCGTCGGAACGAACGAACGGATTCGAGTAATTAATCTGTCATTACGATTTCATAACTCGACAAGAGGAATGCGCTTCCATCTTGTCCAGTTATTAATAACAACAACAGCAGCAGCATCAACAATGATATTCATTTGTTATGCTCGTAATGCATTGAATATGTTTATTGTTAATTAATTATGCGTCAGCTTATAATAATAGTAATAATAAATAATAACAACAACAATAAGTATGATGTAATAACGTATTAGGTTCTTTTTAGTTCTTCTTAGTAGACCTACTCTAACCAACTCAAGGAATAGTAATTTTCACTTGCATCGACCATTGTTACAAACGATTGGTGAACCTTTGAAAAAAAAACATTTCGTCATCATTCTAACCTGCCATTTTTCTGTCTATCTTGAAAGCTTTTTTTAATATGTTAATCGTAACAATCTACTTTATTTCCTGGATTTCCGCTCGTTTTAAACGAACAACAATCTAAACGAAAAACCAAGGCCAACATTAGCTTCGTCATCGTCATCATCATCATCTTCATCATCATCTCTCAGAGCATCGCCACGAACATCCTTCATCATCACCGTCACCGTGACCATAATCATCTTCATCATCGTTATTATCATCATCATCATCATCATCATCATCGTCGTCGTCGTCGTCGTCAACTTTACCATCCACATCAACTTCATCACCATCATTATCACCATCTAGTATCCTTCCCCTGAATGGGACACTGTGACAGCAGAGGCAAAGAACCTCATCAACAGCATGTTGACAGTCAATCCAAGCAAAAGGATCACTGCTGCTCAGGCTCTCAAGCATCCCTGGATTAGCGTTTGTATCCATTTTCGTTAATCTTCTTCTTCTTCTTATTGTTGTTGTTGTTGTTGTTGTTGTTGTCATTGTCATTATTGTTATTTTATTATCAATGTTATTGTTACATTTATCGTTATTATTATTGTTGTATTATTAATATTATTATTATTATTATTATCGCTGTTGTTGTTCAATTGTGGATGTGCTTGAGAGGCCCGCATAGAACTTTGTGCAAGTTTTTTTTGCTCCGTTATTTTTCTTTCATTTTTCTTCTCCATATCCAAACATGCGGAAGTGGCACGCCTGGAAGACGTCATAAGGCAGCTTAGCAACGTGTCAAAGTCATCCTTCCAGAAGGATCGCACTGCCTTCTTGAGTTAGCAACACGGAGCTTTTTGGAATCTGAATTGCATGCTTCAGTGCTTTGCTCTCTGGAAGGCAGATCGCATAGTGGGTTTAAATGATTTAAAGTGACACCTCACAAAAGTAGCAGAGAAAAGCTGTTCAAGAAACATTTCCGAGAGAGTTGCTCGAAAGAAAGTACGACAACATAATGTTGTTGTTGTTGTTGTTGTTTGTATTTTGTGTTTGTTTGTTTTTTCCAACACATCGTTGTTGTTTGTTTTGTTGGTACACATCATCGTCGTTGTTGTTGTCGTTGTAGTTGTTTGCATTCTTGAATGCTGGCGTGACTGCTTTTGAGGAAATTGAGCGAGAACGAGCAGACGATGTTTGCTGAGAACTCTCTCTGGAGAGGGTGCCAGACTCAATAATGACTCAATCAAAACAGAGATTCCGAGGCTATTCTTTTCGGTTATCTCTGCTTGATCAAAATTCTTCGAATGTCTCAGACCAACTTTTAAAACATGTTTTGAAAATGTCTACTCGTCAAGTTTTAAACTTATTAAAATTATTAATGTTCTAATTAATGTAGGGATTTTTAAACGATAAGGAATGAATTTAACTGAAACTAAATGCTTTGAATGTTGTTAGTGGATTGATTAAGTGATTGCGTTTCTATAGCAACGAGAAAGAGTGGCTGCCATGGTCCACAGACAGCAGACAGTGGACTCACTCAAGAAGTTCAACGCACGCAGAAAATTAAAGGTGAACAATCCGTGATGAGTCTGTCGCGCGATGATGATGATGATGATGATGATGGTTATAGAATTAATATTTTGAAATTTAATTTGTGATTGATTTCCATGATACCAGGGTGCTATACTGACAACCATGCTTGCTACCTGTAACTTCTCAAGTTAGTATAACGTATGCCTTCTTGCAAATAATAATAATAATAATAATAATAACAACAATAATAATAATGATAACGATAACGACAACGACAATAATAATAATAGTATCCGATAATGTATCAGCAGTCAAATGGTTCAATGAGCATTGAATGAATATGCGAATGAATTGAATGCATTGATGTGTCTTCAGACAGGAGCCTCATGGCTAAGAGGGCAGAGAAAGAGTCTTCAGAAAGTGCAGCCAATCTGGACAGTGCGGAGGATGACAGAGGGGGTGATTCGTTTGTTTGTTGCATTTGAGGCACTTGTTGTTGTCTTCGTTGCCAATGATTTATGCAAATGTAACACTATTTTGTTTAGTGGAAGTTTAACTTGCTCGATGAAGTGAAATATGAGTCATCTGAAAAAAACTTAAAAAAAGTATTTTATAAAAAAAAAGTTTCCTGGCTTATTCAAATTGTGAGCTCCTCTTAAGTTCATTCGTTCTCTCGTAACTCTGATCAGGCTTCTCAAAGACTCTCAAGGATTCTCCGGCCACCAGCAGAAGTGGGGAAAACACGCAGGATGCAAAGGCACAGGACAGCAACAGCCCATGCATCAGGACTGAGACCAACTACATCAATAATGATCGCAGTGGTTGGTACTTTTTCTTTTATGATCATCATAACCATGTCTTACACTTAAAGCTTTAATCGGCCAATTAACTCGTTTATTAATCACTCTCGCATTGGAGGGTCTGAACGGTTTGCATTAAATAAAGCCCGTCCGGGTCGTAAACAAAATCGTCGGCCGCGGTTATTGAAAGACCGTACGAGGTGGCCATGGTCTGCTCCCCATGTATGGCTATGTTGATAGCATTTTTCCATCTTCCTCCGTTGATGTATTGACTTGCTGGAACTCCAGTTTTCCAGTTTAACAACAATCACTCGTGTTTCTCCTCGGATAAATGCCATCCTATGTCGCTAAAAGTTTTCAAATGGAGTAGCTCCATCGGTCCCACATTTATCGCCTGCCTCTCGATATTTCAATGCCTCTTGCTTTTGTGATTTGTAATCAGAGCACCGTGATTATTAAGAAATTATTTCAAAAATTATTTATTTGAAGTCAATTCATTAATTACTCGACGAAAATGCCCGTGAGATTTAATAACGGTGGTGCTTACTTACTTATCTCGTGCTGATGTCAGCAAATTTGAAATGTTTGAACGTGATTCTTGTCGCAAAGGTCGAGCCATGGAGATCGTCAAGTTGACCGAGAAGATAACCTCTGCGATGATAACCGGTGACTACGAAGCGTTCGTGTGAGTCTCGAGGATTAGCATTTATTATTACAATCCTAATTACATCCATTACACTTGTTGATTTAGCAGCATTTGCAAATGAGTGCGCATGAGGCATGATTTCGTTCGAAAGTGTAACTTCTTCAAAGCCATAAATTATTCTGTTTACCTCGCTGGAAACGTTGATCGTCGGGAGGAAAGTCTCTTTTCGATCTCGTTTCCATTTATCCTTTGTGTTGGTTGCAGGTCGTAATTGGTTGCAATTGCCTTGTTTTCGTTGTTATTGACAACTTTCCTTCTTCTCAGGCGCCTGGCCGATCCCCAGATGACTTGCTTCCTGCCCGAATCAAGTGGAAATCTCATCGAGGGTGTCTCATTCCATAAGTTCTACCTTGATAATGGTAGGTTTTCTTTAATTGGTTAATTTTATTGGTAGCCTGACATTCGCAAGAGTTCTTATGTTCCTCGTGTGTTGGAGTCGTGAGATCCATTCGGTGGTTGATAAGAGATGTGATCGTTTGTTACAATTTGGAAGTTGTTGCTTGAGAGGTGTTGGGCATCCTCTTATGGTGTTGTCCCACAGAACTCACTTAGTGTTCTGCAAATAAGGAGCTAACTAAGGATTAATCATATTTATTTGTCAATATTATTCGCTACTATTATTATTATTATTATTATTATTTTATTGATTAAAATACAAATTGTAAAATCTCGATCAAATTTGTTGTATAAGTATTCATTTGGTTTTCTTAATAAAACTTAATTCACTTTGTATTGTATAAGTATGTGATTAACTTCCATTTTTATTACATAAATATGTGATCTAAGTAGTTTTGCTTTTGGCAGCAAATGTTGTGCCTAATTTTACCAAATCGAGATAAAAAATGAAAAGCAAATAAAAAAGTAAAATAACAAAATGCCTTCCATGGAAGCAGTCAACACAAAGAACACCAAGCAGGCTAACACTTACATACTCAACCCACATGTCTGCTTTTTGGCTGAAGATGCTGCTTGCATTGCCTACAAAAGGCTCACCCAGTTCATTGACAAGTCAGTTGTTATAGTTGTTGTGTTTTTGTACAGAGCTGTTCTATTTTGAGCTCACACTAGCTTTTCAATTTGATGTCGTGGGTGTATGAACCGAATTTTAAGTTATTTCATCTAATAATATTTTGTTTGAAGTAGTTTTATGACTTATATTTGGAAATGCTTTCTAGGTACATTGAAGTTGCAAGATATAAAAGAGGATGGTTATGATTAGTTCTAAATTCTTTATGGAAACTTTTAATTTGTGCAGGAACGGAGCCCCGGTGACTGTCCATTCAGAAGAGACTCGTTTGTGGCAGAAGCAGGGTGGCAGGTGGCTCAGCGTGCACTACCACTGTTCAGGGGGCTCACCAACCCCTCTAAGGAACAAATAGTGTCATCATTAACAACACAGTAGCACCAGGAGGGAAATTTATGGTTTTGTCTCAGCCACTGCTTCCTCCAAGTGTTAGCGGTGACTATTCTCGTCAATTGAAAATGTCTTTGCCATCCGTCTGATGGTGATAAGAGGAGTTTTTGTCTTTCCATTGTCTCCATGGTGCTGATGGAGAAATTATCTCTTTGGTGTTCATTGATCCTACCCTGCCCTTTCAGAGCTTGACTATGATTTTGTTTCATAAAATCCAATTAGCAGGTTTAAAATGAACGTTGTTCAATGTTATATATTCTCGGAAGGATTCAGTTCGTTGGCATTCATCGAAGAGATGTGTTGAGTTTCAGCTCTGCCCTTGAATGATTCAAGGCATTATAATTTCATTCACAAGAATGTTATTTGGGCTTATTCTTTTGTCCTGCACATTGAGTGTTGTTGTTCTCATCGTAATTGTTCTCCATTTTGCAAGAATTCGTAGTATGATTCGGATTGTTGCGAGCGTGACTACCATTGGAGCATTTATTTATGTCCGCAGTGAAATTACTTGCAAGATGCCACAGCTGCTGCTGTTATTTATTCAAAAGTAATTACTGATGTAAATCACACACAAAAAATTCTTCTGATGAAACTGTCGAATATTTAACATTTTGGGTATTTATTTTTGAAATTCAGGCAATTTGATACCTGATTGAGATAAATTGTCGTTGAATATTATATTATTACTTTAAATCTCTTGGTGTTTTCACTTTTTCAATCGTGCTATTCTCTGTCCTTACGACTCGTAGGACGAATTTGATTGTGAATATTTTTCTGTAATTTTATTGCTGATTGTAAATACTCCTGATGGATTTCTTCCTGTTTTAGACATCCTCTTGTGATTCTTCTTTTGTTATTAACTTAAGAGAGATGCGAATTTTTCATGTCTTAACTCTAGCTGCTTGAATTGACATTTGCAGGATGGTTCGTGATCAACGATGGCTCATTCAAGACCACTTGCACGAGATTCTTTCATTTTTCTTATGTGTTTTTAATCTCTCCTCTGAAGTTCATTCTAAGGATCATGATGCTCCAAATTGCTCGAATAAAGAGTGTAATCATTGAAAGAGATTTAAGAAGATGAAAAATTCGAACAAGTTCTGGAGTACAGTGTGTTTTATTTCTCCATTCGTGTGAAAAACATCCTCCAAATTTTTGGGTCTCGTCAGCAAGTTTTGCAAGCGCACGACACGCTCGCATCCGAGAATTTGCAACAATTCGTCAAAGATCGCTCAGCAGCTTTTGAAGGCCCTCAGTAGTATTGCCAGTTGCCTAGAATGGTGTCCTTTATGGAGTTGACGTATTGTCCCGGCACCCAGTATAACCAGTACCTCGAGGCTTCTGTGGGACCGAGTTGCAAAGCCTAGGGAAAAATGGAAATTTGTAAATTATTTGTCAAAATCTGGGAATAAGCAGAAAATGGTAATTTGTAACACTTCATCAAACCACTATTGCCATAGTTTAATTATTTATTGTTCTATGTTAATCTTTATAGGTAATGTTTTATATGGGATATTGATTTGAAATTGCAGTAAAAATACAAAATATAATTTTAAACGGTGTCAATTAGGTTGTCACCATAATGTGATATTCCTCGTGTCCCTCGATGGGTTCGCTGATGACGCTCTTGATCGACCCGAGTCCTATCTTCTCTGTCCTCTCTGAAAGAATGTAAATGGTTGATGTGGTTTAAAAACAGCTAAGCTGTTTATTTACGAATCTATAATTTTGGTGGTCCTCTGCAAAAATAAGAATATATCACTCAATGACTTTCATCTAACTTCATCTAACATCTCCATTTCTCACCTTTGGTTCCAATCCACAACTGGTCTGTTTCTAGTTTGAAGGTGAGTCGCACCTTTCCACCAGACTTATTGTACATGCCAGAGATTGGAAAGGGTGGAAGAGGCTCGTGGCAATCTCTTATCCCAGGCATAGCATCTTCTGGCACCCCATGTTTGTCCAACACAGTTTTATGAGGCTGGATGAGTTTTAGATTTATGCACTTCATGAGACTTTGCTTGTTATTGACACATCAAGAAATTTAATTTTCATTCTTTACCTCCATTTTTGAGATGAAAATCTCTGAAATTGGAGGGAGGGAATAAATTTTGACCAAATCCATCCACCGAATTATGCATGCAAACACAAATTTAATTCAGAAACATGTTCATAAAACAACCTTTTGCTTGCAAAGAGGTTCTTTTCCTGATGCCTCAGGAGCAGGAGTTTCCTTTGCTGCTTTGGGTGCTACCTGATTGACGGACAACACTGCATTCATCGTGCTTCCGATGACCATGAGCTTTGAACCGGGTGCAACCTTGTTCTCTCTGAGTGTTGCATCTTCTTTCATCCTTCCTGAATGCAAAAACATAAGCACCATTAAAATTTTGGTGAGTTCCAATGCATTAGTTATCAATCTAATCTACCTCGAAACATAATTTTCTGCATGTTGACCGGTACATCTGCAAATGAAAAATAATTTATTACTGCTGAAACACCTGGCTACCTCCCAAAACATCAGAATGACAAAGAGAGGCTGGATTCTAAAAGGAACCTGTTAGTTTTTCTATGTGATTCTTTAAAGACGTGACCGTGTCATCTAACGGAAATGTGACGTCATATGTCTGTTTGTTGTAAATGACTTTGAATGAGACCATCTCATTAGTCTGGTCATTCGTTGGTTCATTTTCTTTTTGCTCTACAAAAATACAAGCAGCATTTAAAAACAAAGCATTTTTGCTAATTTTAATCTAGGCAACAAAAATGTAAATTATTTGGACAAATTATCTGTGGTTAAAACAACTGACCAATACATATAAATGAATTATTGAGTACAAGCAAAATTACTAAATAAGGCTCAATAAAATAAATCAGTTTTCTAATTGTATAAAATAAAATTTTTGCTACAAGATTAACTCAAACCCTGTTCATTGACAATTTCTCCATTGAACTGTGTGTCTTCAGATGCAGTCTCTTTTTCAAACTGACTTTCACTACCAGGCATATCTGACATTTCTACAATCCCCACTTTCTGATCTTGAAAATTATTAAGGCAGTAATTTTACTTTAAAGAATTCACTTGACTTGACTCATAACCATGTATGATAAAAAGTAATGTAGCTAATAGCGAGTGCTATTGAAGAAATCAACATTTCAACACCTGCAGAAATTGTAAAAGTACCGCACAGTATTTCTGGCAAATAAAACTTTTTAGTGTAAAATGAATCATTAACCTTCGCTTTTCGAGACTCCTAAAATCACAGCTTAAAAAACAATTACTTAAATTTAATTTCTCGAAATATATAATAATATAGACACAACAAAGCGCAGTACACAAAATAGAAAGCAAAATAACGTTCGCGAACCCGACCAATAGCATTACAGAGAATGGACATGGAATTTTTAAGACAATAATTTTCCAATAATTATAAAACAAATGTACAGATTTATTTGCAACACTTCTTGATGATAAGTATTTTGATTGCTCAGAATCGTTTTTAATTTGACTACAAAATGAGTGAAATTTAAATACAAAAATTGAAATACTTTTGCCTTAATGTAATTATAGTTATTTAAAGTAATATTTGTATTTATTTATTCTCCAGATAATCAGCTTTAATTGAAAGTTTTTCAGTCTTCAAAATGAAAATTGCACTGAAATGGTTAATAATCATGTACATATCTAAATATTAATTAACTGGTTAAAAGGTTAATAAAAAAATAAATAACTAAGATATTGTGCTCTTTTAAATTTCAACAAGTCTTAAACTAGAATAAAGTCAAATTCAGTTAGATATAAATAAAATGTCACGTAAAGTTGTTAATATTCACTTTGGCTTTTATCACCAGTGTGAATCAATACATTTGAAACATATTTCATTAAAATTTTTGAAGATAGAATTACTTTTTAGTGCAAGTAAAGAAAATCCAAAGTGGTCGGTCAAAGCCACATTAAGGCTTAATCGACGACAATAGAAAAAATTTTAAATACATTTTAAATCTATTGTTTGTGTAGGAAGCTATTTTAGCATTCATTAGCAGCCTAAACTTCAAAGGCGTGGCCCTGGCTATGAATATCGGATTTTCTCGTGGTTTGCTGGCGCGTATGAGGCCGGCTATCTTCAGTTCATTAGTCAAGCAGGTCCGGTGCTCGCTCCTCGTCGGTTTGGAAGCCAGAAGATTCACATCAACTTCAAAAATGTCCTATTCCTTCGTTGAAAAGGGCGCTCTTTATTCGTTTGATTACAGAGTATACTTTGGTGAGCAGTCATGCCTTCTTGTTTCGTGTTAATTCGAATTAGCGTTGCGCCATGCTACGCGGCTTTATTAGTAAATTGCGGTTGATAACTTTGTTTTAATTGTCGGAATAAACGTTCCAGTCGACAAGTCCGGCCTCCATGTGTCCCCGTTTCACGACATTCCTCTTCATGTCGACAAGAGCAAGAACGTTTTCAACATGGTCGTTGAAGTACCTAGATGGACAAACGCCAAGATGGAGGTTCGTTTTCGACTTTAAGCGCTAGTTTAATTTGTGCTCTGATAGCATGGTTATGGAAGCATTTATGTACTTGAATTAATTGGTGGAATTTGTGAAAGTTATGAAGGAAAGTTGCATTCAGGGAAAAAGTAAAATGAAAATGATAATACCTTCTGATATCAACCATCTATAGACAAAAATTAATCAGATAAATAAGAACTTCTGTTATCACATCAACTTCTTTGATTCTGGTGATATTCTTAAATATATTGCAGTTGTTATTTAGTTAATGAAGTTGTTAAGTTAATAGTTTTATAATGCCAGGTTGATGAACTGGAAATTATAGGTTTGTGTGGGTCCATTAAATTAAATTTAGAAGACCTTGCAAAAATCAACTTTTTGAGTCTCTGTGTAGCCACACGCACTAAACAATCTGGTGTCTATTAATAGGCAAATGTAGCATCTCCTTATTGATTTTTCTTCCTCAGCTCTGATTGCCCAAGAAGTAAGCAATGGGTTTATGTATTTTCCATTTGGTGGAGATAATTTGCATGAGATGAATTTTTTAATTAGGTAACATTTAAGGGTTGAAGTAGGTAATATGCTTTTAATAATAAGACTCGGATTAGCTAATATCAAAAATATCTCTTGAGCTCTTAAGAATCATAAGTTGTGCTTCATTACTGCTGAAAGGTGTTTATTATTGTTTAATTTCTGATGTGTGATGCTGCAAGGATTGAAATACAAATTTGAGTACACAATACAATGTAACAAAACAAGTGATTAGCCAATTAGCTTTCAATCCCCAGTTCTTTTAGGGAGAGTAGCTGGCTGAATTTTGTATAAGCAGTTTGTCTGGTGAAGCCAATTTAAAAAAGCTAGTTTATAATAAAATTGACAACAGATTTGCAAGGAGGACAAACTGAATCCTATCAAGCAAGATATCAAGAAGGGCAAGTTAAGATTCGTCCACAATTGTTTTCCCTACAACGGGTACATCTGGAATTATGGAGCTCTTCCACAGGTTGTTATTTCATCCGCACATTAATTTTCATGGCTTTAAATGCTTCCCGACATTTCCATTTTATGAAGTTGGGTAATTTCTCGATGCTTTTGAGATTGATGTGAAACAAATAGAAAATTTACATTTGGACTAACTCGTCTGGAGAGCATGGCTTCGAGGTCACATTCACATTTAGAGGTAACACTCCAACTTTTTAAAAATTTCATTTAATAGACCTGGGAAGATCCCAATGTTGTGGACAAGGGTACCCTTCAGAAAGGTGACAACGATCCCATCGATGTCTGTGAGATTGGATTCCGGGTGAGTGGAGGATTTGAACATTACAAGAGATTTAGTGATAATGTGTGGTGCTCTCGACGATAAGGATTTTTGAGGATGGAATTTTTTGAATGATATCAGTATAGTTAAGGATGTTGCGAAAGTAATTTTATTGTGTGTAATTGATATTGGAGTATTACTGTAAATTATTTGATAAATATTAGTTATTTTTGCATTATTAAAACTAAAACAGCTATTAAATGATGATGGTGATCATTGACTAATTTTCCAATTTGCCTTACCTACATTGTAGTATATATAAAAATGCATCCTTCACCACTCTGAATTGTAATTAACACCTGGGCAGATCAAGAAACGAGGTGAAGTCCTCCAGGTGAAAGTGCTCGGAGTGCTCGGACTGATTGACGAAGGTATTCAGTCGCCATCGCACCTGTTTCATGACGACGCGCGTCAATTGATTTTTTGAGCTACTTAATCAACTTGAGATTCTTGGAATTTATAGATTTATGCCTCTTGATAAGTTTCTTGGTAAAAGTTTTTATCTTAATTTTTGACTACTAGGATTTATTTTGAATTATGAATTGCAATTTGTCATCATAATTAAATTTGATTTCAGGAGAGACTGACTGGAAGCTCATTGCAATTGATGTGAAGGATCCTTTGGCAGCTAAGTTGAATGGTGAACTTGATTTGTCTTGCTTCACTTTCACATGTTGTTTTTGTTCTGCATTTTATCCTTTAATTTTTATGGGCATGTTCCTTTATCCTACCTTTAATTTATTTGAACACCTGCGATTGCTAATTCTTTTCAGATATTGGAGATGTTGACAGGCACATGCCTGGATTATTGAATGTGAGTTGTGATTTATTCCAAATGTGCCTTTGAAGATGTGTGTTTTTTGCTCATGAAATACTACTTTATCACTTTTACTCAATTTTAAACATTTGCCATTCATCTCAAGATCTTATTGCATAATTTACATCCACCCGAGATGATAATTTTACGAAATGGTTGTATTTTTGACAGGCCACTCACGAGTGGTTTAAGATTTACAAGATCCCAACTGGAAAGTCAGAAAACAAATTTGCTTTTGATGGCAAATTCAAAGATCAGGTTTGACAGAGAATCTTCATAGCTCAAACGGCTGATGTAATGAAATAAAATAAACTTTTTCCAATGTTTCTGCTCACACAGAAATTTGCTCTTGAGGTTGTTGAGCAGGCTAACCGCCACTGGTTGCAGCTCATAAAAGGTGAAAGTGATGCAGGCAAAATTTCTTGGTCAGTTTTGCTTTCTTCATGAAGAACTTGCTTTTTTCTGATATTTTAAGAGTCTTTTGAGACTTGAAATTACACTCATTGATTTTTTTAGCTTTTCGAGACTACGACATATAATATTTTATGGAACAGTTGTTGACCTTTCTTGAGACTTAGTAGTCTGAAGCTGTTCATGTTGAGTTTTTAGGCTGCCTGAACATGATGATGATGATGATAATTTAAATTATTATTTAGGCCAATATTGGTGTATTTTAATTGCAAAAATTGATTTCACTAATTAACAATTAATTGCCAATTTAATTGGCTAAGTGGTTTTATTTACTTGGATTTGAAGCTCTGAAATTCACTGAATTTGATCACAAGAATATTTTGAGAAGTCGATGTGAATGTGGTCGATGCCATTTTAGGCCTCGTGTCGTGAGATTAATAGTTTTTATGGGAGCGAGAGTTGCATAATTTGATTTCAAATTTCAGCCTCAACACGACTGTAGATGGAAGCCAGTCAAAGGTCTCAGCTGAGGAGGCAAATGCCATTGTTAATGCTGTAAGTTTAATTAGGCTTTCAAAAGTAATGCAAGTCGTATCCAAGAGTTTGAATTACGTGCTTTTCTACTAAAGTTCTTTTTGACATTTTTCTCTTGTTTTGTGCCATTTGCATGGAGAATTGAATGCTTAAGTTTATACATAAAAAATATGTCTGTTGATGTCATGGATGTAATTGACTGCACGATGTGTTTATTGTACTGACTGAGCCGATTGGGGCTGACTTCTACATCGAGTTTTATCTGTATTCCCAACAGAACATTCAGTAGTTGATTATGCAGTTAAAACACATCGAAACTGATTGTTCCTAACATCAATAATAGCTTGCAGTCTCTATTTTGATTCCTAATGCTGTGATTATTATTTTTTTAGAATCCAGGCCAGTCTCCTCCAAAGGACATTCCTGATGAAGGTTAGTTGATAAGTTGATTTACTTTTACTAAAGATGACAAAGGATATGTTAACCTGATTACATATTAATCTGTTAAAACATTGCTTGTATTTCAGCTGGAAAGTGGGAGTTCGTGAGATCGTGACTAGTCGAGAGGGAACAGTCAAAATTATAAGAGTAATCTTTCTCATATCAAAGGAACATTTGGTCCTATCTCATAGAATCAATCCTTATCTCCAGTGTGTTAGAAATGTGTAGAACTAAAGCTCTTTTCTGTTTTGTTGCTGACGTTCTAACTTGGAAGTTTATTTAATATAATTACTAAATAATTATCGAGAACCTTAGTTTTGATGTTAGTTAACAGTGGAATTCTGGCAGTCTTCACTTTGGGTAAATGTAAAATTGAGAATGGTGTGTGTGGTTGGGGCGTTATGAGTACAGGGTCAACCGTCATGGCGTATTCACAGCGGGACCAACGTGCAGCCGCACGCTGGGATGAGTGTAGAGCTGTTCCTCCCTTGCTGTTCGAGGCGGTCCTTTTTAGTGCAAAGTTTGAGACGAATCCTCGGGCGATTACGGGTTAGCAGGTCATTTTGAGAATCGCGACAATTTCTGGCAGTTTGCTTGCAATGCGTCTGAAGTTTCGTCTTGAGTTGTGTTGTAACTCGCAGTTAGTCGATTAAACCAAGACACTACAGACAACTATATTCGCCAACGAATCCGCACTACCTAACACATAACTAGGACTAGAACGAACAAAGGGGAAGTTGCCGCTCCTAGCTCCTACATTAGTATAGATAGTTCAGTGCACCCACAACAAGTTGGTATCATTAACTCAGATTAAGTAAAGAAATGAAATCCTTGGGTTTTGGTTTATCAAACTTCTGATACTCCAAAAAACAACCATATTATGCTTTAAACGTGTTCCACCACTGGTCGGACTAGCCGTTCGGTTACTTCGAACAAAAAATTAACTGCCACTTGGAAGTCTTTACTGCTCTGAAACCGCTGGCGAAAACCGGCCTTTTTACAATGTGACCGCATTAACACATGCAATACTACGCCACAGTTTAAAAAGTAATGCACAGCAATTCAATGAATATTTTTG
>MPNW01000634.1:23831-36270 GCA_011800805.1 Hirudo medicinalis
CCTGCATTTATCTTGCTCCACAATCGTGTAGTTACAGATTGTTGCTGAAATATCCTGTTCTAAAATCAATAAATATTTAGCAACGCTGACATATTTTCTGACGTGTTCAATGTGCCATCCCCCTTCTTTAATGAACAGAATTTTCGAGATTCATTCGTTCATCTTTAACTTATTTGGGACTTTATTATTGTTGAATGTTTGCTTGACTTGCGTGTGTCTGTTCGCAATCGATGTATTGGAAAGTTCTGCTTGCTTCTGATTGAGTAAAATAAACCGATAAATGCTTGATCATCGCTAAATTTCAATGATCCTTTGAATATCAGTTTGAAAATATTGCAGACTTTTCTCATTTCGTCATCTGACATCATCGCCTTTAAGGTCCACTTTCATTTTGAAATTCTTTTGTGATTTCCAGGCGCCACTAACAATCATTTCTCGTCACAAATCTCAAACCTTTGCGAATCCAACTTTAAGATGTCACTCTGTCCTTCGTTTGTCAGCCTTTGGTTATCATCCACGTTGAGATTGGTTTAGATTAAAAAGGCAATCATTTAATAACAGTGAATATGGATGGACCGCAGAAACACGGATAGAACAAAATATACATTAAATACATTCATTAATGAAACCCATGAAAAACACTTCAGTTTTCTGAAAATTTACCAGAAACTAGCGACATATTTTTCTTAACTTCAAAAAATCCAACATCTTTTCTTTTGTTAAGGTTAAATTAGGATGTGGTTATTCAACAACTTCAACTAAAAATAATTTTTCACGTTAAAACAAATCAAATATCAGAACTGTTTTAATCAACAATCCAATATCCAACATCATAACTGGTTCTTGAATAGTTTTAATTATGTAATATTTTTATTTGAACTTGAGAAACATCTTTAGACGTTAAAACCCAAGACTACTTCAGTAAGCAAAACATTTTCAACAATATTTTAACTCGATGAATGAACGTTTTAACCAAGCAACTTTTAAAACCGACTTTCCAACTTTTATGACCGGCAGATCGCAATCTTTTGCGAGTAAATTCAAATGTTAATTACGTGTTTTTGTCTCTTAAGTCTGCATGATTTAATGGCGTCAGAAGAATATTGAGTAGATTAAATATTGTTTGACCCTCGACAGCGTTCCTTTTTTCTTAGGGTTGAAATGCCAAGAGTCGACAGCAGCTTCGACACACACTTCGAAAAACACAGGCGATGAAGAGCCATCATAAAATATTAATCATAACAACCCACAATCATTCCGATGAAGAGCCATCATAAAATATTAATCATAACAACCCACAATCATTCCGATGAAGAGCCATCATAAAATATTAATCATAACAACCCATAGTCATTCCGAAGAAGTCTAATTTTATTGTCGTGTTGAGACGTTTTCAACTCGTTCATAAAATCTCAAGTGAACGCATTCATTGTTTGTCTTAATTGAGGTCAAAGTTGAAGATCATTAAAAGTATTTAAATACGATTCATTCGATGAAAGTTTGACTTGATTTATTAAAAATGCAATGCGCAGTAGTTTTCTGTGTCTTGGCAGGTTAGAATTGTGTGAATTAATCACAAATTGTTTCATTTACGAATAATATTACGAATATATTTCTA
Source organism: Hirudo medicinalis (assembly GCA_011800805.1). NCBI lineage: Eukaryota > Metazoa > Annelida > Clitellata > Hirudinida > Hirudinidae > Hirudo > Hirudo medicinalis. The sequence goes on from MPNW01000634.1 coordinate 25,450, forward strand.
ATACGATGTTGTACGACATCGTTGATGTAATTGATTCAAGAGTAAATAAAATTTGATTCGATACAAATGCTATGAATAGTAATATTTGTCATCATAAATTATAATCTTTATAACACTGTAATTATAGCCTTCTTCGCCGAGGTCACCTTCGGACAAATTGACTGTTTGGGCAAACCCGATGGAGCTTACGGTTACGGTTGCAAATCATACACGGCGTGCAAAGGTGGAAAAGGCAAAATTGTGGACTGTGTCGTTGATGAGGCGTTCAACCACGAGACAAAGCAATGCGAACCGTAAGCAAACTCGAAATGTCCTCATTACGTCTTCACTTTAACCAATTATTTATCGATGCAGAATTGATCAAGTCCCTCAACCCTGCGGAAGGATCGATCACAATTGCAGCATTCTCAAAGCAGGAAGATTCGCCATAAAACCCGACTGCAAGTGGTTTTACACTTGTTTGGAAGGACATTTCCTAGGAGCTTCACCTTGCAACAACCCTCCCAATGGACGTACGTTTTTCAACTCGTAATTTACGAGTTTTTAATCGATATTGCAACAAACATTGTTAGTAATTTAACATTTAATTAGTCCTGCATAAACTGCTTTCAATTTCACCTGCAGCATTGGTGTTCGACGAGAAAGAGCAGTTGTGCAACTGGAAACATGAAGTACCACAACCCTGTGGAACAAAGGAAGAAGACGAAGAATAATCAGAATCAAATGATTTTCAGACATTCTGTAAAATGATCCACGTTCACGATTCAAATATTCACTTTCATTTCAAATTCATTACTAAAATTAAACTAATTAATAGTTGGTGAAATGATAATGTAATAAAAATTTTAATAAGAATGTCTTTCTAGAAATGGTTAGATCAACAACTTTTTGGAAACATTCGTTTTGCAAGTGGAACCTTTGAGAGATATTCATGGATTCATGATCAATTACAATGTTCTGCAATTTATTAAGAGAAAATAAACAAATATTCGAAACATCAATTGTGTTGTGGCCGCTTCTACTCACGGTTATTTCGTCAAGTTTTTTTTAATGCTTAGGCTGGAATAACATTTTTGACTGATTCGATGCACTTGTCTTGTGACAGGCCACACAATGGAAATTGAAGGCAATGCAAGATAGCTTCTTGATGGAGGAATATAAATTAAAATAGATTTTCTACTTTTAATTAATGAATGCTTACAAATAATTCTAACTATTATAATCAATGTTTATTGCGTCAGTAAGAGGATCGAAATATGACAGATTATTTCAAAATCTGAGTCAAATTGTTTGCAATTTACCGATTAATCATTGAATCCACTTCCGCGAACGGAAAATACTAATATCAATATAAAATGACTCCGTGTGCCTGAAATCTGTGGACCTTTTTCAAATGTTCGCAAGATCTCAATCTTTTTCGACGTACGCAACGTGCTAAATGTACGTTAACTCTCATTCTATCTAGCAGACCGCTTTTGGTCATTCACCCCCCATCCTCGTCAGTTTGTCCCTTGATTTTTCTAAAGCCTTATAAATTATAAGTGTATTTGCTTTCCTTTAGTGTAAAATTACTTGTTTGCCGCTAATCCACCAATGCTATACTTTTACATTTATGTAAAAAAAAATTTGCCCCTCCCCTATCTCGACTGATTTTAGAATCCTGGCTACGCCACTGGTGAGCCCCAATAAAAACTGCTAAAGAAATTGAACCCATCGTAGGTAATCATATTCGGAAACACTTTGTGTTTTTTTTTCTAATCGAACCATCCAAAAACTTGGAGCATTGGAATGAGTGGGTGATCAGAGCCAGATTACTCCAAGTTTACCTGGAATTCCCCACTTGGGCCTCCTATGAATGAGCTTCCAAGAAGCCATAAAGTTATTCGCCAATCCCTCCAATAAACAAATCTCACAAGTGCTGTCAAACACTCGAACTAAGTCTAAAAGATGAGCACACTCAGGCGCAAAAATTGCATCATTTCACGCAAATTGTAACTAAAATGTGGGTACACACTCACTATTAATACTCAGCTATCCCGTTAGTGAATCATTTATGCAAAGGCCTTTAATCAAACAAATAAATAATAAATGTAAGTGAATCACAACTAAATGGCAGTAGTGCGCTGTCTTAAGATTACTTTGTCAATCGCGATCACATCATGCGACAAGAAACTGTTTAGAAAATTTTATTTTGAGGTCGGTGAACATCCAAACGTTTTAGAAGCGTCGGTTAAAGATCTGTTTACAACAATTCAAACCAAACAACATTTGTTAGAAAGAAATAAATAATGATTATTTAATACTCAGCTTAATACTTTTGTCGCTTGGAAGAAGTTCCCATAAGAACATTCGCTGAAGTAATCACCTCCGATACCGATCAATATTTACAAAGCTATGTTCACGATTATTGCAGATCAACTTTCGAAATCAACCCTCGATTTCGACAAAAAGTGAAGCAAGTGAGCGGATATTTAACTAAAAAATTTTATGACTTTATTTTTCAGGAGTTTTATGAAAGATTCTGGAAACAAAGACTGCGTCAAGTTAGCGTATTTGAAGTAACTGTAGGGATGGGCTATTACTTCCATCAAGGAGGATAACAATTTCCGGTTCTGGAAGTAAAGCAAAATAAAATATAAAATTCAATTCAGTTAAATAAACTAACAAGTAATTTGTATAATTTTTAATACCTTCAAAACTTCTTGATGTTGGTATGAACTGTACAATCTGCCATCTCTAACGATGTCGTCGATTAATTCTTGATAGTCCTCTGAAATTTAAGAAATTTGTTTATCATATCAATATTATAATGTAAACAAAAGCAAAAGACTTTGAAAATTGATACAAAACAATTTTGACAATCACCTTAACGTAAGTTAATTAAACCCTGTTTACCGTTGTATGTAACGTAAGGAATAGAGAATCCTTTGGCATTGTTCTCTGAATCAGTCTTGAAGTAAATCCAAAGACTTCTGCTTCTTGCAGTGAATGCAACTGGGGTTTCTGAGGACTCACAGGTTTCAAATGTGGTAACAGAATATGGAGAGGCTACAAAAATTTGGACATTTAAAAGTATTAAAAAAAGTGTTCACAAGCAGTTCATGTGGTTAAGTCCTTGCATTTTATGATAAAAGAGCTGTTGTGTTGCATTTGCAGCTAAGCTTAGACATCACCCCTGATGATATAAATCGTTATTCCTGCGAGGTTTCATAAATTTGGCTGCTACTCTTACATCTAAGTCAAACAAATAAAGCTATCACTTGCCAGACTTTCTCATGACCAGAAAGTCCCTGCATTTGTCTCCACCCACCAAATGTATCTCAGGTATCACAATGAGTATCCTTCTTCCCTTATCTGGGGTTATTTTCCATGTGCATTCCACATTGGAAGGATATGGTCCAGGCCAATTTGGACTTTGGATGAAGCCTTGCAAGTGGCCAATAATTCCTCCACACTTTCTCTCTGCAGTTATTCAAAAGAAGTAAGAAGCTGTTTAAATAAAAGAGTTAAAGATGAGGTAAAAACCTTTGCATTCAGCAGATGAGTTGGCACCCTCCCTGTCTGTTTGTGTGTCCCCAGGGCAGTCGATGCAGAAGTTTTGACCCTCGCTCGGTTGGTAGGTGTCAGCTGAACAGGGCACGCATTTATTTTCATCACGGCTAAAAAAGTGGCCAGCCCTGCACCTCTCTGGAGATTGAATTATTATGGAATCTTTTTGCTGTCTTACAATAATGATTACATTGGTTGATGTAGTAAGAATTTAGTTCCCTCAAAGCAATATTCAACTTTAATTTATTTATTTGGTAAATAATAAACTAACCTGGAACCAGACAGTCATTAAATCCTGTGGCAGCCATCTTCGAAGTGAGAATTCCTGGACCACAAGGAAGGCAAAGGGTTCTGGCAAAATCAGGTTGGTAGGTCCCAATGGGACACACTCTGCATGGTTTCAAACCATTTTCAGAGTAGGAGCCTGGTGAGCAGGCTTCTGAAGATGCCAACAAGATTCTGTGGTCATAATTCAAGCTCATCCATTTGAATATAGACTCAAATATACCTTCACATTCCATGGCACTTTTAGCTCCTTGGATTCCATTGAGGGAATCCTTGCATGGTTTGCATTCTAATTGTCCCTCCTCATCCTGATACGTTCCAGGAGGACAAGGCTCACATTTTCCAGTTGCATTGTTGTAGAAAGTGGCCAAACTGCACATCACTGCAATATAGTGAAGGTTTTAAGAATATTTTGTGGCTTTGTTGCTGATAGCTTGGATACAAATTGAGACAAGCATACCACACTTTTTGTTGATCAGGATTTGCCCTGGGATGCAGACATCCCTGATTTTGAATGATTTGAGAGACTTCTTCATGACCTCGTAAGGTTTTCCTTCATACCTAAAAGTGATGTTTCAGTTGTCATGAGTTCCAATCTAAAGGTACTTTTTTTTTAATGAAGAAGCATCTCTGACTACAAACAAAATTATTGGAATTTCGGTCGGTAAAAATAATTGTCAGCACAATTTTCAAACCTACTTCAATCTGAAGTCCGTGTTCAATTCTCTCCTCAGCCTCTTGAAGGACTGCTTCATTTTCTTTTGGATTTCTTGTCGAGTGCACTCAAGGCTGCACTTGTCTGCAATTCATCGATCATACATTCTTTTCACGAGTAATGAATAATATTTTGTTAAAACAAATTAACCGGTAGGAGCAGATGGTTTCACTTGGAGTTCAAATTCTGCAGACATGACAGGTCTTCTGTCTTTGTTTACTTGTCTGAACTTCCTCTTCTTGTGTTCACACTTGAGGTCAAGAAAGGTCACCCTGCAAAGGTCATCCTCGCAGGAGTTTGATTTTGAACCTGCAATTTCATCAATGCATTCATTGAAGTTCCAACAAGTCTAAGAAGTTGCATGACAACTTGTAAGGATGGAATTGAGCTGTTTCTCAAACTCCAGGTAATTTCTCTTCTTCGTCATCCTGCAGTGATCAGTCCATATCATAAACTTGCCTTTGCCTCTGAATCCAGGAGCAAGGATATGTTCTGAAATAATTAATCCATCCATCAATCAATAAATATTTAAGTTTTAAAATATTTAAGTTTTAAAATATTTAAGTTTTAAAATCAATTCCACCCTATATTCTGAAGTCATGACAACGGCAAAGCCACTCACAGCAACAAAGAAAAACAATCAATATTTGCTTCCACTCCAACCACATACCTGAACAAGATGGAAGTGATATGTTTTCTATTTCATGCGACCACCTGAAATCTGTGTCAGGACCACACCTGGTTATAAAGGTGTGATCCACCTGAGACGTGAACTGAGTACCGAGCACACAATTCAACCTACACACCTGTAGTGAAGATGTTTTAGGTCTAAAACAAACAAACGCCGATGGCAATTAGGCTTTGTTATGTTTGATAACACGATTTTCTTGCAACTGCACGTTGATGGGATATGAAAACATTGCACGCTATGTTTAAAAGCCTCAGTCAATCGAGTATAAAAAGGTAATGAGAAACAAATTAAAATTTATGTCACGTTAGGGAAATTATGGTAAGGATAATCGGATTAAGCGCCGCATAATTGATGATTGTTTACAACTAATTGCATTACCTCCTCTTGATCTGTGGTGCTGCAATTTCCAGTAACTTTTGCAGGAAATCTCAGAGCGGAGCATTTTATGGACTCTAAATATTGTAATTGCTCATTTTTACTACAGAATAAAATAATGCTTGTTATTCTTGTTATTCAATAATTAAAGTTGTGTTGATGAAATGTTACTAACCGATGCAATCCTTCGTGTTTGAATGGAGTCTGTAGCCAGCGTGACAGCCACACGAGAATCCTCCATCTGCGTTCTCGCAAGTGTGTTCACATCCTCCATTAGACATGGAGCACTCGTTCTTATCTGTTTTCAAGCATTTCATTTGCCCTCAAGCACTCCACTCCATCCATCCATCTGTCAATCCACCCATCTTCCCACCCGTTCGTGTGTAGTCATCAATTTAGCTGGCAACTATTGAGTAACCTGCACAATGAATCCTTCCATAGAGTTCATAACCAGGCCTGCAACTGCATTCGAAACCACCACGTGTGTTCTTGCAGATGTGATCACATGTGTCGGCATGGACGCATTCATCTACGTCTGGAATCGAAGATTGTTCTTGTTTTAAAACGTTCTTCGTACTTTGATTCAAGTATTTGTAAAATATTATTTTTATGTAAGTTTAAGGAGTACTTCATAAGCAAGCGAGATGAAAAATCATGATGTCCAATTTGAATAAACAAAGCATAAATTTCTGACCCACAGATATTAATCCACGTATTAAACCAAAATGATCTCCAAAGTTGAAGGCACGCGAAAGGATTGGAATTCCACAAACCTTGACAAGAAATCTTGTCCTGATTGACTTTGAAACCTTTTGGACAGACACATTCGTAGCTGCCTCTCGTATTGAGACAATCAAACATGCAACCACCCTTGTTCAACAAACATTCATCGATATCTGAAACAAACGTAGAACTACTCGGTGCTCATTCATGCAGCGCTGCTTTCTCACTAACAAGTAGTACTAATATTATTAGTTTGTTATTTATTGAATATTATTTATATTATTAATATTATTAGACAGGGCTTAAATAATAAGTTTGAACGGATGAATGAAGCAGAAACCATCGCATGTTTTTCCATCTTTGTTGAGTTGGAATCCAGTTGGACAACTGCACACAGGTCCCTGAGGGAGGTCCTCACAGATGCGGTCACAACCTCCGTTGTTCACTCCACACGTGGCTTTTAATTGTCAACGAGTATATCACCATAACCGTCATCATCGTCGTCGTCGTCGTCATCATCAACACTACCCTCACCACATAGTGGCCATCACCATCGTCATCATCATCATCATCGTCATCGTCATCGTCATCGTCATCGTCATCGTCATCGTCATCGTCATCGTCATCATCATCATCATCATCATCATCATCATCATCATCAACATCAACAAGTAGTCATCACTACCATCACTATCANCATCGTCATCGTCATCGTCATCGTCATCGTCATCGTCATCGTCATCGTCATCGTCATCATCATCATCATCATCATCATCATCATCATCATCAACATCAACAAGTAGTCATCACTACCATCACTATCATCGTTATCACCCACCGACGCATGAAACTCCATCATGCCTGATTGAGTACTTGTTATGACAACTGCATTGTGGACCGTGACTTGTGTCAGTGCATCTGTGCTGACATCCTCCATTGTGGTGAGAACACAAGGCTGTTTCATGAAGAAGTATTCCAAAGTTATCTCTCAAATTAAGAAATCTTTATTGATTGATTGATGTCAATCATTTCTGAAACGGAAATAAACTGAGCGCCAAACAGCTCAGAAAGAATGTTTTCATTCATCTATAAACAAACATGTGTGGTGATGAAAATCAATACCACGCTCGTTGATGGCACATGAGACCACCATGTCATCCTCCCTGCCATCATCATCACCACCACCATCACCAACATGAGCCATTTGTACCCTTATGAAATCGAAAGACACGCCACATACATCTTAAAAGAAATTACGAAACTACATAAATGGATAAAAATGAGCATTTAAAGCATAATTACAATTTTAAGAATCGATATTTGCACTGAAATAGTTTGGAAACTATTGATTGTTAACGTTGAATTTACATTTTTCCAACAATTGTTTCAAATTTAAACAATTTCGTGAAGTTCGTCAAACATACATTATTTTTGTCCTGGGTTTGTTCGCAATCTGAGTTGTGCAAGCTTCGAAAAATTACCCAACACACAGTGCGTAACATAATTTTGGCCCAGTTAAGTTTTTTGACGATAACTCCTTATGTACTGGATTTAAATAGAACAGTTCTTTGTACAAGTTCTTTGTAGAATGTGCTGAAACACATTAGATTTACAAACTTATCAAATTCATTGAACGCAGAATATTTCGTGCAAATTTCACGAAAAAAAACTGGAATTACCCAAAAGTACGTTTATGGAGCAGAAACACTAGCGAGCACAAATTTCCATATTTAGTAAAATCAAATCTACAAATGATAATTGATATATTAACGTCAACAATGTATCTTATGTGATTATCTCCTTTCTTAATAATTAACTCATGAACTCTATTTTTTAATGAATCCAGGAAAGGTTTCAAGCTGTTTTCATCCAGTTCATTCCAGGCCTTATTCAAAGCATTTTTCAGTTCCTGAACACTGAAATATTGCTACCCATTGGAGTGTACCTTCCTAGCAAGCAATCCCCACAGGTTTTCAATGTGGTTCAAAGTCTGGGGATTGAGCTGGCCACTTGAAAACTTTCAAATTATTGTACTCTCTTGGAGCAAACTTTTTGTCAGTCTTGATGTGTGTAACAGGACAATGTCATGCTGAAAAATGACTGCGTCATCTCTAAATTTGTCAAACAACGGAAACAAATACTGGTCCAGCGTTTCGATATATTTTGATGAATCCTGCTTCCCCTCTAAGAAGACAAGTTCAGAACCACGAGAGGAAATGGCAGCCCAGACAACCTCCGAAATTTCTTTAAAAAAATGTTTTTTTGGTCCTCTGACATCTGCCAATAATATTTAAAGCCATCTGGACCATTTAAATTCAATTTCTTTTCGTCAGAAAAAATAACAGAGTCCCAGTTCTTCTCCGAATCCATCATCTCGTTTGCCCAGTTTAGCCGATCTTCTTGTGAGACTCCGTTAGAAGTGGTTGGTGCTGACGCTTAACAAACCTCAGGAAACTACTCTGAAGGCATCTGAATACGGTCCATCGACTAACCTCCAAATTTAGCTTATTTGTTAAGTATCTTGTTGAGCTAAACCACTTGGAAGCCTCGCGGAGGACAACTCGTCTTTGACGTTCAGTAAGTTTTTGAGGTCTTCCTGGAAAATGTTAGTTCCATAACTTCCAGGATGATTCAAATAACGTCTTATAACCTTTCTAGAGCGATTAACCCTCCGAAAAATCTCTGAAATTGAAAAATTCAAGTCTTTAAAGACCTTTATTTGTCCTTTTTCAATATCATTAAGTCTCTTTCCAGAACCATCTATATTAACGTAAACTATATGTACTTTTATTACATAAGCAAGCGTGAAAGAGAAGCCATTTATAAAGAGCCTTATTATAATAGTCAGCTTTTGTGAGTCCTGCAATAAAAATTATTTCATGGACAGGAAGAGACTCCATGCTCAGTGGTGAAAACATCGAAAAACAACATCAAAGGCGTTTATCGATGAAATGCCACTGAATTTGAAATGTTAAATTTTGTTGCATATTAATTAATTGCGATCATGTGAATGATTTAAACGATACTTGGATGGAAACTCAGCAGTAATTTAAGAGATAACCGTATAAATTAACTGCATAAATTAACTAACTGCATAAATTAACTGCATAAATTAACTGCATAAATTAACTGCATAAATTCTGTGATTCTTAGACCTGGACCAAATTATGCAACGCAGTGTATTTCAAATTATTCAATATTTTTCAAATTATAAATGATAAAATACTTAACTTAAGCTATCAACGTGAATTGATATGGGTCAACGATAGTCATAAATAAAAACATTTTTTTGCAAAATTTCTTCAACCCACGAACTCCAACCGTCACATCCAATGGATATTTAATCATCGCTAAACCACTTTGTTTTTTTAATTAGTAAACAATTATTAATGCCCTTAAAATGTAAATACATATTCGTAAAACACCACAAAGAGAACCCACCTACGCATTTCCTGTTTGGCGCCATTTTGTATCCACTTCTGCAGACGCACCTCACACTTCCGGTCAAACTTCGTTCGCAGTTTTGCGGGCATCCATGGTCGGCCGAGCACCAATCCCTGCCCACTGTTTACAAGTTCAATCACTCTCAACCAATCAACGGAGGGCATTCATGTTGCGCTTGTTTAAACTTTGAGAAGTTCGTTGCATGTTCGCTTCATTCATATCCGCATTATTTCAACGCAATCAAGTGCCACCTGGTTTAACTTGCATAAACAGGAAATTTCACTAACATCATCATCATCATCATCATCGTCATCATCATCATCATCATCATCGTCGTCATTACGATGCCGCTCCTCTTTATTTATTTTAACTTTTTATCTCTTTTTTCTATCTTTCCCCGTACTTGTGAGGCATTCACTGATCACGGGCATCTTTTGAATCATCGTCATCGTCGTCGTCGTCATCATCATCATCATCATCATCGTCATCGTCGTCGTCGTCATCATCATCATCATCATCATCGTCGTCGTCGTCATCACACACCACAATCATAATCATTAAGATGCTGCTGCTGATGATAATGATGCTGAAGAAAAATGGAAATAATAAAAAATAGTTATAATAGTTATTACTAAAAGAAATCCTGAAAGCACCTTGGCAAGTCTTTCCATCGGATGCCAGGTGGAATCCATCCCTGCACAAGCACTGATGACTTCCGATGGAGTTGATGCAGATGTGTTCGCATCCACCGTTGTTCGTGTCACACTCGTCCCTATCTTCATGCATCATTACAAACTTTTAAGGAATGATGACGATGATGTGGTGATGCTGCTGCTGCTGCTGATGATGATGATGATGATGATGATGATGATGATACGGTAATGTTATGGTGATGATATGATGATGATATTGTGATGATATGATGATGATATGGTGATGATATGGTGATGATATGGTGATGATATGGTGATGATATGGTGATGATACGGTAATGTTATGGTGATGATATGATGATGATATTGTGATGATATGATGATGA
>MPNW01000634.1:37786-57473 GCA_011800805.1 Hirudo medicinalis
GATGATATGGTGATGATATGGTGATGATATGGTGATGATATGGTGATGATATGGTGATGATATGGTGATGATATGGTGATGATATGGTGATGATATGGTGATGATATGGTGATGATATGGTGATGATGTATAAAAGTGACGGTGTTAAAATATGTACAATCATTCAGTTGGAGGCAACAATAATCCAACTAATCGACCTGGATTAAATCTACCACTCGGAGAACTCGCAACTTATCATCATCGTCATCACAGTCATCATCATCATCATCTTAACAATCACCTACAGGAATATAAACCTTCTATTTAATTTGCTTTTAGGCTCTCTAGATCAGGGGTATTCAACTGGCGGCCCGCGGGCCAGATCCGACCATATAAGGGTTTGGAAATGGCCCGCAGAGATAGATAGTGAAATGACAAATAACATCGATTTTAACACCTGAGAAATGTATTTGTTAAATTATTTATTTTAATTCTCTCGTTTTCTGTTACTTACGAACTTTATCAAACATGGGACCAAGTACTGAGGTCCAAGTACAAGTACTCAATGCCCAAGTACGAGTACCTGAAATAGGTACCCGAGAATAAGTACAAGTATGAATGTCTGAACTATATATTACTCTGTTTAAAATGATATTTCTAGTTCGAATTCCTGTTACTCGTTGTGTCCTTCGTTTTTCAGAGGTTTTAGGGAGTCTGAAGTCTGAAAATTTTGAATTTTGTTATTTTGTACATGGACATAACTTCCTGTTATGTCTGGTGTGAGTAAAAAACGTAAAGTCGATTTCGAAACGATAACGATTCAGAAATTTCAAAACAAAGCATATCACGTTTGATGAACAATACCCAGCTAATGCAGACGTAAGACGTGATAAGGTGAAATCAGTTGAACCAGGACTACGAAGCATCAGAATGAGCACTGAGGTCAATGAGGATTTCGTGGATTCTTGCAAAAGAACAACAAACCTTTCGGTGATGCAGAAGTTGTGAAAGAATGCATGATAAGTATACTTGGCACCACAAGTGACGACAAAGAAAAAACCACGATGATCTCGACTGCAAAGGTATTCCATGATCTGATGCGTCTGTTAGCTTTCCTCTCTAACCCTTCGACCGTGGGCAAGCCGATCTCATAGATCGTAAATGGCCACATCAGCCTTGGAAGAAGCACAAACTGGAACAACCACACCTTCAACCTTCTCTGTAACCTCTCCTCTCCTCTGTGCCTCTCCGATTACCTGCAACCCCTCAACAGCTTCCTGTCTGTGACGCTCTCTTGGATTTTATCGGTGAAGGAATCATTAAAAACACGACCCAGGCTTTTAACCTATTCCTCGGAAACTGTGGAACTCGTTGTCCTGCTACAACAAACGAGACGTCGCTGCAAATTTTCCCTTTTGCGGTGGCGAGACTTCTCGATTTTGCAGGTTTAAAAGCCATTTTAAATCGGCACCACCCTAAAAGGTTGTTGAACGTATCCAGAGTGTTCTGGACTGCAGGTCTTCTATTCATCACTAGGGTGGTGTCATCCATGAACGCCTTCAACGAAGGCATGTACAAACCCTTACCTAAGTCTGCCTCTGGAACATTAGACCCAACTGCGTTGAGTAGAGGTTGCATCGCTAGTACGAAAAGGGAGGGGATGTCGCGCACCCCATTGCAATACCTACCTCCAGAGGGACCCACTTTGTTGGTACGTCTTAGTAGAGAACTTCATCATGAACCCGTCAAAATACATGTGAATAATTTGAACTATGTGACGCGGCACATAATGAGTCTCCAACGTCTTCCATATGAGTTGGTGTGGCACCGATCCGTACGCATTCGCCAAGTCGAGCCACACAACGTACAAACTCAGTCGGCGCCACTTAGCTCTCTGAATATCCTCCCTTCTGGATCGATGTGTCCACGTACTTTTCTGACAACACAAGTTCAGTGTTCAGTGTTCAGTGTTCAGTGAACCTCGACGCAATGACGGAGAAAAATACTTTCCTTTCACGTTTAGCATCGATGTGAGTCTAAATCGGCCAGGGTTATGAGAGTCCTTCTGTTGTAGACGCCTTCAGCTACTTTTCATTCATCTCCTCTGCCTGACCGCCACAAATATTTGACCGCCACAAATATTTGACTGCCATGATTTTCGGTTTGCTGTGCGTGTGAGTGTTCAACATATAAACGTGTGCTTTGTAATTACGTGTAATATTTGTAATGACTGTGACGTGGTTGCTAAGTTTGGTTACACTGACTCCATTGAATGAATAATATCTGTAACACGATGGTCATGGTAGTGATATCGTAGATGATAATTCAAATCCATGTGGGGAGGCAGTCTTAAATCATTGGCCTTGTTAAGGCGTTTCATCGCTTCTGAATTTAAAAGCCTCAATTTACTGCCTCAATTCAAGTGAAAGAAACACAAATTCATTCATCCATTAATTCGTCCATTCTCTCGATCATCCACAAGAATCCGACTCACCCAAACAGTCCTTTCCACCTGGATCCAACTGGAAACCCTCCCTGCACAGACACTCGTGACTCCCTCTCAGGTTTTTGCACGCGTGAACACATCCTCCGTTCTCGAACTCACACTCGTTTGTATCTGCAAATCACATCCAATCGCGTGCATTCAACTCCCAGCCAATGGGGATTAGATTTATTTTCTCATCATAAATTGAAATTAGCTTCGACATAAAAATGTTAATGTCTCCTTATTTGCACCACGTCAAAATGAGGCAACATTTCTTTGAACCAGTGATGAGCGCATCAATTTGGCTGAAAATCTGTTGCTAATGGTTCTCCATTAATCATTGTGCTGCTCTTTTGGGAGACTTTCTTAATTAAACTGGCTCACATTCACGACATCCATCCATCGTAACATTTATCCATCCATCAATCTAGTCTTTCACACATCCATCCATCCATCAATCTAGTCTTTCATACATCCATCCATCCATCAATCTAGTCTTTTACACATCTATCTATCCATCCATCCATCCATCAATCTAGTCTTTCACACATCCATCCATCCATCCATCAATCCATCAATTCTTCGCCTTCAAACAACTTCTTAGTGTAATTGAATACCATAGATTGAATTGTCCACAAATCTATTTAAAAATCTTCCTATCATTTCACATTCTTTCTTATGTGTTTCAGAAACTACAGAAATTGTCACCAATAATTATTAATAATAATGTGTATTATTATGTGTATTATTATTAATAATGTGTATTATTATTAATAATGTGTATTATTATGTGTATTATTATGTGTATTATTATTAATAATGTGTATTATTATTAATAATGTGTATTATTATTAATAATGTGTATTATTATTAATAATGTGTATTATTATTAGTAATGTGTATTATTATTAATAATGTGTATTATTATTAGTAATGTGTATTATTAATAATAATGTGTGCTGCTGATTTTGTTCTAGTGACCTGTTAAGGCTGCTGTGTTGGTTAAATCGGTTGTTTTGTTAATAAATGTCAGTTTGTATAAATGCGCTCCAACACCGTGATGCGTCCAACAATACGCGGAGTAATATTCGTGATCTTTGTAAAACTATAATTATGCACGATTTTAATTGCATTCCATGCTTTTTCTGTGTTTGTGCAATCAATAGAATCTGACACATTCGTTGCACCAACATTCATTCATGACATTCTAAATAACAAAGAATGTTTTATCGCATTTCAAACCACACTTTGAATGTGTTGAATGTGTTGAATGTGTTGAATGTTGCAATCGACAAATGATGAACTCTCAACAGTCAACGATCAAAGGCAGTAAACACGCAGCAAATCAATAAAATCAACAAACAATAATTCGACCCACCTACGCACTCTTTACCGCTGCCATAGAAACCGTCCTTGCACTTGCACCTGAAAGCCTTCGTGGTGTTGAAACAGTCAGCGTCGGGGTGGCACTGAGGCCTCCCACCAGACTGAGGAGGTCGGCACTTGTCCACTACAAATCATCATCGTCGTCGTCGTCATCAACATCGTCATCATCATCATCATCGTCGTCGTCGTCACCAGCAGCAACAGCGCCATCAATTGTGGTTGTTATACGATCCAATCCAACAACGAGCGATCAATCAGTTTTTCTTGATTTATTGTGTTGTGCCGCAAGATGACGATGATGATGATCACGGTGATGATAATTATGTTGTTGTGATGATGATCACGATGACGACGTTGATGGATGATATTCTTGATGATGATGTTTTTTAGGTGAGTTAGTTTAGTCCAGAATCGCCTTACTGACTTAATAATGGATTATTGAGGGTTACTCAGCATATGAGTTGGTCCAGAGGGTTGCATGCAACATGCGGCAGTAATGGCAACGGACGTAACGTGTCGTGTTCGAAACCCAAGTTGCACTGCCGCAATCGCCTTTGGGAGGAGCGCTATATAAATGGTTGACCAAAAGCGCCTCTGACTCCATGCATGAGGTGCTACTTAAAGGAACTGCATTTACATCTTAGGGTTGGAACAGGCAGGATCACGAAGTATTGCTGGATGTGCAGAGGAATTATAAATCCCGTCTCTAGGTAGATATTCAGATATTTATTTCAGTTCACTCGTTAGCTAAACAAGAGTCAATAATGGTTGTATTGGTTGTAATAATAAATTAATCATAATAAGTGTATTATAACACTTATATTAGTTAGTAACTGCATAATTGCTATAGAGGGTAATTGATCCAAACGAATATCATCCCACGTAACATTTACAAAAGGTAAACATAACTCGGCACGAGCACCTGGCTTGTTAAGCATTCACAATCATAAATACAAGGAAGTGAGATGTTGTCTTTTAGCATCCATGATATTTATTCCTTCATTTACTCCTTCATTCATTCCTCCATTTATTTATTAAACGTATTCATCGATAATATTCCACACAAAGCACGCGGGAACTGCTTAAAACATCACATCCATCCATCAATATTCTTGCAATTGCGCAGAAATATGCGAGGTATTTTCACTATAACAACATTAAATAAAATTTAAAAAAATCACCATCATCATCGTTGTCATCACCACCACCACCACCATCATCATCATCATCATCATCACCACCACCACCATCATCATCATCATCATCACCACCACCATCATCATCATCATCATCACACCACCACCACCATCATCATCATCATATTGACAATCATAATCATGACGCGAGAGGTTCTTAGGAAAACAAGGAATCGTCATTTGAAAGCCTGAAAAAATTAACTCATGAAATAAATTAACGGATTTCATTCCACAAATAAGTTTCAATTCACCTAATGTGCAACAATTCACATCGTTTACATCATTCGTGCACCATTATCATTCGTTCATTCAGTGTAATTCATAAGTCATTACAATTCTTTGTACCGCTATAATTCATCGTACCATCATAATTCACCAAGACACTTCAATGCAATTCGCTAGCATAATTCACCCAGCATAATTCGCTCAGCATTAATTCAACGCATCGGTCTCCGACATCCCCTCATTACAAATCGACAGAATAAGCAGCTCGAGCGAACTTAGAATTTTGAAATGAATTTACTTGAAATGCAGAAATAAAATTTTACCTGTCCAGATTCTGTTGCGAGGAGTGCCTATTGGAGGAATGACGAGCACCTCGGAGTGCCTCTGTTCACCGGCAGATTGGACATGAAGGCAGCGACAGACGAGCCCGAGCAGAACAACAAAGAAGCAAGAGAAGTCAAGCGGACACCTCACGACATTGCAAGGAAGATCATTGAGCATCCTCGGGAACATTTTCCAGGCGAATAAACTCATCTGGCCACGATCCGTTTGTCTAGATCAGTCTGTGGCTGAGCATTTGACGCGTAGTAATAACGAATGGAAGGAGGCTGGCGGAAGGATGCAAATAGTTCCTGCGATAGGTCGAAGAAAGGAGAGAGAGTTCTCATGAGTTATTGGAGTGCTTGTGCGTGCGGGGTCAGGAATATAAAAATATTGCTCGATAATAAGACTCTTCAGTGGAGATTTTATGCTTCTTTATTGCTCTATAAACACAACTAGAGTAGAAACAGCTCTGCTTCAAAATGACAGAACTTGAAACAAAGCCAAGCATTCGAAGGCATGCATTAGACTGACTGTCTTTAAACTTGGCACAGTTTAGCAAGGAAATCTCTCGGTTTGCAATCGAAACCATCCTTGGAATCGTGTGCGTAAGGAAAGTCTTCGGGGATTGAATTATCTTCCACGCCAAGCAGTCAATTACTTCGCTCGAGAGCTTCCATTATTACGACATCATCCTCGCTGTCAGTCCCGTTACTCTTATCACCACCATCATCATTTCATCACTTTCACCACCACGTCGTCATCCTTCTCCTACTCCTCCTACTCCTCCTCCTCATGATCATCATCATCGTCGTCCTCATCGTCATCATCATCATCATCATCATCACCATCATCATCATCATCATCATCATCATCATCATCACCACCATCATCATCACCATCATGATCGCTATTATAGTAGCTAACAACGTAAAATACAACTTTTCACAAGACAACAAGCACATGCATTGTGATGATGATAATGATTGATAACAAGGTCAAGTTGTTGTTGATGCAATTCCTTGAATCTAAGTTATTTATTAATTAAATAAAACCTCATACCGGAATCGACCGCTAAACTTTTTAAAATTCAAAAACATGTCACCACCATCATCATCATCAACATCACCACCACCATCATCATCATCATCATCACCACCACCATCATCATCATCATCATCACCACCATCAACATCATCATCGTCGTCATCATAAATGCCAGGTGACTTAGTCATTTCGCGAGAATGGATTCGGCCGAGATTGACGAAAGGAAATGCTAATTTAAATGCTAATTTAAACGCGTGAAAAAGATGGCAGTTTGAATTCACAAATAAAATAACAAGGGCGATTTAGCTTCACGAAGGCCTCCAACACAACCAACCTCTGTCGGCGTGTAGCGTGACGCTGGCCCTGCAGAGTCCAAACCCCCTCCTGAAGTTCCCTGCCACCACCCTGTTGAACCCTGCGTAGATGAGGTGGTCCGACGGTTCGCCCCTGCTGTTGTTCTGACCCCCGAGGTAAAGAGGAACCTCGACTCCATCGACTGCTTCTTGTTCTTCTGCCTCCACTCTACCTTCTCGTCACTCACCTCGATGATCACCCTCCTGCTGGCATTGGTCACCACGTTGTCGGACACCTGGGGGTCGACGATCATGTTGATGATGATGATGATGATGGTGTTGGTAATGATGATGATGATGATGATGATGATGATGATGATGATGATGATGATGATGATGATGGTGTTGGTAATGATGATGATGATGGTTGTAGCGAGAGTTCGCATCTATCACGGGTGATCAGCATTCGAGTGCAAGAGAGAGCCTAGGTTCTGTGGGGCATTTCGTGCTGAAAGTCTAAATTTTCATCTACCTGGAACCTTGCCAGACTCATTACCTGGTAGTCATCCAAACACTCCACACCATCCATCTATTCATTCTCATTCCATCCTTCCACTTACACCACGTGGATCTGATTGTGTGAGGAATATTTCATTGAATACATAATTATCTCCTCATTTTCACTCTCATTCAAATGATTCACATTTGATTGATTCATCATTTGATTGATTCACATTTGATTGATTCACATTTGATTGATTCATTATTTGATTGATTCATCATTTGATTGATTCATCATTTGATTGATTCACATTTGATTGATTCATCATTTGATTGATTCACATTTGATTGATTCATCATTTGATTGATCCATCATTTGATTGATTCACATTTGATTGATTCACATTTGATTGATTCACATTTGATTGATTCACATTTGATTGATTCATCATTTGATTGATTCATCATTTGATTGATTCATCATTTGATTGATTCATATTTGATTGATTCATATTTGATTGATCCATCATTTGATTGATCCATCATTTGATTGATCCATCATTTGATTGATCCATCATTTGATTGATTCACATTTGATTGATTAATTTTTGATTGATTCATCCAAATGTTTTAAAGCGAGCACAAACAATAATCGCGAATTCATAGCAAGTTTTTACTGAGATGTTTGGAGGCAATAAATATTAATTAATAAATAATACATCATTATTAATATTAATTAATAAATAATACATTATTAATATTAATTAATAAATAATAAATTATTAATATTAATTAATAATTATATAATAATTAATAAATATTAATTAATGAAAATCAATTATTATTAAACGATATTACTTTGTAATTATTGCAAATAAGTGTTAGCAATAAATAGCAATTAATATCTGTAAAAGCATTAAATAAATTAAATGAATCACAAACACGAAGAGTTATTTTATTAATAAATTAGAAATTGCAAGGAGGAGTCACGTTGTTGATTGCACGAAAAGTTGGTTCAAATGAAAAACACATTGAAATCTGACTTCTGACTTCAACTCCAGTGCCTCACTCAGTCTCATCGTGACCGTGTAAAACATTTGTGTATTTTATTTAATAATAAAATCAAATTCATTATTGCTCCTTTAAAGTACTTTTTATTAACAAATGGGTTAATTTTCTTTGATAGATCACCTAATGTTACACAGTCATGCGTTGTGCCTTGAAATTAAAGCACAACAACATTATCGACTCACTCCATTTCGTCATCGTTATCGTCATCGTTATTATTAGCATCAACATCATCATCATCATCATCATCACCATGGTCATCATCGCACACACAACCACCAAACAAAATTATTCGAAGGATAGCTTCCAATTACACGCAGCCTTTAAAGAGAGCAAAGTTGAAGAATATTTATACAAATTTGATGAACTTATTTTGTGAGATTTGCTGAAATTTTAAATCATTGGTATTTAAAAAATGTTTGTAAATACATTATGCGTGTGTTTGGATCTTTCAGACAATTGTTGATACGAAGTTCTTTGTGAAGGGAGCATTGGATTCTTGACAAATAATTTTGTTTTCTTTTGGATGCATCTTGGATTTATTTGTGAAACAAAGATGATCAACCAACCAACCAACCAACCAACCAACCAACCAACCAACCAACCAACCAACCAACCAACCAACCAACCAACCAACCAACCAACCATCCAACNATAAATAATAATAATAAAAAATAATAACATTAATAATAATAAATAATAATAATAAATAATAAATGATAATAATAATGATAATAATAATAATAATAATAACAATAACAATAATAATAATAATAATAATAATAATAATGATAATAATAATAATAATAATAATAACAATAATAATAATAATAATAATAATAATAATAATGATAATAATATCATGAATGGTTTGTAACAATTAATTACCTCGGGCCAATAATTGTTAGGTTGAAAAGTTTAACATTGGAATCCTTGAGAGTGAAAATAGGAAGAAGCCTTAACATTGGTGCTTCTGCTGAGCAGTCACGCTTGAGTAAGCACCGTGAAACGGTGCGTAACTACCTGTAACGCTCTTAGCCTTTCATTTAGAATCGACTTCATTCACTAATCCATTTATTCGTTCGTTCGTTCGTTCATTTATTCGTTCGTTTGTCCGTTCTTTCGGTCGGTCGGTCGTTCGTTCGTTTGTTCGTTCATTCATTCATTTATTCATTCATTCATCCATCCATCCATTCATTCATCAGATTTTGCTGCATTCCAAATTCTTCAAAGTGCAATATTGAAGGTCTTCTGAGATTGAATTATTCTCATACTTGACCACAAACCTCTGAAAGAGTACTTATTTTGAAATGATGAACTGATTGTAATAAAAATGTTTAATACTTATTCATTCACACGTGGTTCTGTGCAACTTCTTTTTGAAAACAAATCGATGATTCTTACTTAATTTCAAGGGCACCTGTTTCTCTCCACTTGACAACGAAGTATCTTTAACAATAACACTCCATAGATGTAATGGACGACTCCAATGACGTGTGAAGGTTGGATGGATGGATGGATGGATGGATGGATGGATGGATGGATGGATGGATGGATGGACGGATGAATTATGGATGGTTGAAGAGAAATGATCGCCTGTACGATACAAGTTGTAAACTAAACAATTGAGTCTTTCCTGATGTCCTCAGTAATTTGAAGATTTAAAAGCCCCAGGGAAGGAGGAGGAGGAGGAGGAGGAGGAGGAGGAGGTGATTGGTGATTGGTTGGCACGAAGCACTTCCAAGGTCAACGCACCAAAAACTTTGCATTCATTTGCAGCCTTCATGGACTGATTGAGTGGACGGTGGAAGCATCATTTAATGCTTTCATTCGAAACTCGGCGAAAATATTAACTCTTCGCAGTAAATGCTTTCGAGCCACACCAACGAAAATAATATTACCAATGAAAATAATATTACCAATGAAAATAATATTACCAACGAAAATAATATTACCAATGAAAATAATAATAACGATAGTAATTATAATTACAGCTATAATAACAACAACAACAACAATAATAACAATAAATAAACCACCTTGAGCAACAGACCACCGTCGATGACAGCGTCGAGATAGCCAGCCAAGTTATTGGAATAAACTCTCAGCTGCCGATTGAAGATGTGAACTTCTGCCTCTGCAACTTCGTTCATCTTTGAACTCGAGTCTCCTCCGTATCCATCAGCATCCATCGAGTCGGACACGTGGAAGGTCCACAGTTTCGAGTTGTCGTAATCAAGTGAGAATCGTGCCCTGTAAAAATGCAGTTCATTTATGAAGCGCCACATGCACGAGGCCGGAGACGCTTAAAAATATGGACGGACGGACGGATGGATGGATGAAGTATTTGTAGACAACTGAATTTTACATAATTTTTAAGCAGAAGAAGCGATTGCCATGTAAAGTTGATATTCTTATTTTTAAGTGGAGTGAAGACAGAATGCCTGGAAGTGGAATGTTGCAATAAACAAGTAATGTGGAGCAGCACATTTCAATTCATCCAATTGAGAACACGTGAGGGGCCATCTTCTTCTTCTTCTTCTTCTTCTTCTTCCTTCTTAAAGGAAATCTCGTTAAGTGAGGCTTGCATTCCGCGCATTCAATCCTTCAGCAGATCAAAGAATAATAATGATTAGTATTAGTAATAATAATAATAATATAATAATAATAATAACAATAATCGCTAATTAATCAATTAAATTAATTAATTAATCAATTTAAAAAATATTCATGAGAGATTTTTGTGAAACATCATGGGATTTTGAACAGCAGTTAGAATTCAACTTTTAAACCTTTCCACTCCTTGTCACTCATTACTCACTCCTTGTCACTCCTTACTCACTCTTTACTCACCATTCTCTCCATTTTCAACCTCATTTTCAACTCCTTGGGTTAAATAATGTTCACTATGATTATTCATGATTATTCATGATTATTCATGATTATTCATGATTATTCATGATTATTCATGATTATTCAATTACTTCATCCAACAATAAAACCTCAGTCTTCCACATTTGTTAATCTTCCAATTCTAACTGTCATCAGACTAACTGTTATTCTTATTTATTAGCTCTAATATATCACAAAGCACATTTGTAAATTATTCATTAGATAATGATTAATTCATTAATTAATAATATTACTATTATAGTATTATTATTATTAATATATTACTAGTATTATTATTATTATTAGTATTATTCCTAATCTTAAAGACTTGAAAGTGAAGCACAGGACAACTTCCTGAGGAAATGGTTGAAAGAAAGTTAATTAAGCATTCAGATCCACGTTGAATGAAAATGATTGAATTTATGAAAATGAGGAGTTTGTTTACCTTGTCATGAGGATGACGTCATGAGGTCATGAAAGCTGACACGTGACTAAATAAGTTAAAAGTAGGGTTGCCGGAATTTTATCGATAAACTGAATATCGCCGATACTGATATTTAAATTATGTGTTAAAATGTATTGGTTTATAAGTCAATACTCAGTTTGTTCGACCATTGAAACACTGACATGGATGAATTGAAATGATCTGAGGAATGTGAATGTGCGTGTGTGTGTGTGTGTGGTTAATTAACGTCCATCTGAGGAAGAGCGTGACGATCTGATGAGCCTTGTTCAAGGAGTCCAAACCAGATGGAACACCACTTATTATTCATTATTAAGCATTAAAAGATTCTTGGATCTCAAAGATAAAATCCCAGCATTCTATGCAAATATAATAAAATGGATTTGTTTAATGATGGAGAAAGAATAAAAGTAGCAGAATATTTAGTAAAAATATTGAATCCATTTTGGATGCGACCAACGTTACGTCTGGTATGCCGCCACACGGTGCTTCCTACCTCTAATTTATTATGCATATAATTATATTACATATATGTTATATAAATAATTATATTATGTAATATTATTCATGTCCATTCAATAATGACTTGTACCACAAGCGTGCTAGTGCTCCTCGGTTAAGGTTGTTTCAATGCAGTTTGGGAGCAAAGTGTTACAGTTGTCCATTCTTCTGGACCACATTTTGAGAATCTGAACTTTACAAAGGTCACAACCGAGATTCAAACAACAGCCGACCGTTCTCTTCCAGTAGCACTCCGGAGGCCAGTGACGGAATGGTAGAAAGCGAAGGCAGATGAAGACCTTGGTCAACAATACGAGGTAGCTATGAAATGTCTTCCTATTCGAGCTCTGTACCTTCGGAAGAGTACTGTGAGGAATAACATTTGTAGCGACAGAAGATGCACATGCTAAGTAGCCACCTTCAAAAACTTCTTGTGCTGGGTTGTCGAGTTGTGCACACAAGAAGTTTTGGTTACAAGTTCTGAAGAACAAACCTCGAATGAATCAGTTTGTTTGTTTGTTTGTTTGTTATAAGAAAGTAATTACAAAATGATGATATCTTCAAACCAACAACAAGATTTGTGCTGGTTATGCAACTTAACTCGATATATCGATATTTTACGAGATGCATCGATAAGTGACATCGGTATTTCTGAAAATATCGATAATATCGATGTTTAATCATTTTTAAAATATCGGAAAAGCCAGTTAAAAATAACAACCACTAAAAACCATTGAGCAACGATAAGAGAGGATAGATTGAAGAAAACATTGAGAAGGTCAAGAGTTCACAATTCAAACAATGACCTTTGACCTCAATTCGAGAATAAATTGCTGGATGAAGAGCAAAGGAGACCAGCAAGTGTTAAACAAAAGATGGGGGTAGTCGTTGTACAGACTCTATTGATGATGATGATGATGATGATGATGATGACGACTATTATTATTATTATTATTATTATTTAAAATCATATATTATTATTTTAACTAAAAAAATCAATGGAAGCTATTTCAGTCCAAGCTTATTTAAGTTTTTTTTACCAAAAACGTATAACAAAGGGCGTTATAAAAAATACTGCATTTATTAAAAGCATCATCATCATTCATCGTCTTCGTCATCATCATCGGATGTCAGGATATGAGGCTGTACCAGGCGGGCACAAGTCAACCTCACGAGGGGTAATTTGACTTCCTCAGTGACGACATCTCAGCCAATAAAAGCTTCAAAAGTCCTCTCATCGCATCGATCCAAGCACGATGAAACTTCTTAACAACCGGTTAAAGACTGATTTATTACTCAACATTTATTCCCAAAAATAGGCCCACAAAGAACTATTTCCCACGTCGTCGGAATGTGTATCACTACGCACACTCGAGTGTGGATAAGATGCAAACCTGTTGAAGGGACCTGACAAATCAATTTGGACGACTGCCTGTGCCGAACATGCCGAGTCCTGCGGATGTGATGGAGAGAAGAGGAAGCGGATGTAGGGGCTGTAACCTTTCACGATGCCCCTCCTCAGGTCAAGGTCGACTTGTTGGACAGGTGACGAATGATGTCGATGATGATAGTAGTAGTTCCTCGATGCCGACGTCAACAGCAACGACGGAACGATTATCAGGAGGTGGCACAGGAGTTGCCATAGACTGTGAGATCGCTCGACTGAAAGATGGTGAAAAGTTATTTCCGTTTGAATATTTATTATATGCAAATTAGGAGAAGAAAAAGTTTAGTACAAACATTTAACTCGTGTACATCATGCGCCAGTGTCAAACATAACAACTGATGCACTTCACATTATTCCCACTTAAATGGGTCAACTATTCCCGCCCCTTTTTTTCATTCTTTCTCTTCTCCATCCATCCATCCATCCATCCGTCCGATCTCATTTTGCTCCTTTGTGTCAACTCCACACGTTGTCATGACAACACGAGTCTTGCTGAGGAGCGTCATCAGTGACGGTGATGGGCATCAACAGGTATTTGTTCCATGATTTCCATGGCAACGAATCAGACAATTATTTAATAATAATATTTATAATTAGTAATAATAATATTATTTGTAATAATAATTATTATTAATATTTCATTTATCATGAAGGAATTATTTTTATTACGCTATTTGAAAACTTCTGAAATTCATGGTTTGTTTGATGTGAGTGCAAGTAAGTTATTTGAAATGGAAAGCTGAAGTTTTAACATCCTAAAGTGAACAGTCAGACGTTCGTGTAAACACCATCACCAAGTCGTCATCAGCATCGTCATCATCACCTCTCACATTCTAACCACCCTCCCTCGGCTCAGACAAAAGAAACAAAAGAAGTCACGAGACACTGCAACTTCTTTGTCATCAAACATCCTCATGCAACAACATAGCAACAACATGCAACAACATGCAACAACATAGCAACAACATAGCAACAACATAGCAACAGGTTGACAGCAACACACTACTGCGACTTCACTGGTTCATTAATTAATCATTTGTATCAGCCAACAATCTACGATTCACTACGATGCATTATTTCGGCATCGTAACGCGAGAAACATAGAAAGAAGATGAAGTGAATTGCGATTCGAATTGCTTCCAGGTCAGCAGACGACAAAATGAATTGAAGGACGAGTATGACCGAGTCGATTGGGTTTAAAATGAATGCAAAACAAACACAAACCCTTGAAAGAAGAGCAGTGATTAGTTGTTGATATCTTTCCGCCAAACATCGTCAGCACACTCGAGTGTTGTTGTAGTCGTCGTTAATTTTCATCCATGCATCCCAAGTCAACGAGTCAAGTGAACAACGACGAATTTGAAAGCAACTGAACAGTTGCAAAGAAGCTTCAAACATCCACTAAACATTCGACGAGAAAAACATTCGCATTTCAACGTGTCTCGCTTCACGTTTGGCCGCTTTTATCGCTCTCCTGGATTCTCCCGCGCCTCGACGAATCCATGGGCACCTGTGCAACTGAATATTAATTAATTGCTGATGAATAGTAATTAATTGCTGATGAATAGTAATTAATTGCTTATTAATATTAATTAATTGCTGATGAATATTAATTAATTGCTGATGAATATTAATTAATTGCTGATGAATATTAATTAATTGCTGATGAATATTAATTAATTGTTGTTGAATGATAATTGATTGTTGTTGACTCTGCCGATGCTGAATATTTATTAATTAGAAGCATTGAATATTAATGTGGATCTCGAAGCTCACGAATATTATTATTTTTAATTTGTTTAAATCATATATTTTCTCGACCATAAAACAATCACAATAAATTCAAAATTTTTAACGTTTCCCTTCATGGCTTGAGATGACCAAGGGACGGAATTCATTATCATCATCGTCGTCGTTGTCATCATCATCATCACCATCATTATCATCATCACCATCATCATCACCATCATCATCACTAAGGAGTAAAAAATAAAAACTGTGGAAGATTCGATGAAATGCTGTCTCCTGAAACTCTCTTCCAGGACCACTCGCGAACATTCTAACAATGTAACGTGATTGGAAAAGGGAGACGGTGATGATGACGACGACGACGACGACGATGATGATGATGATGAAGAAGAAGATGATGATGATGGTGGTGATGATGACGATGTGGGTGATGATCTGAAAAGATTTTTTTCGCGCGCATTAATTGGGGATGAAAACCCCGACCTGGAAAACTGGTTTCAGTTTCGAAGAACTTACAACTTGACGTTGAGGATCAGAATTCTTTGAAAGCATTGAATGGGCTAAGTGCTGAAATGATCACAACCCACTAAGTCTAGCCGACTGTGCTGCTGATGATGATGTTGATGATGACGACGATGATGACGATGATGACGATGTTGACGACGACGACGACGACGATGATGATGATGATGATGATGATGATTATGATTATGATCATGATGATGATGATGGTTACGTCGACGACGAAGACAATGACGATGACGATGACGATGATGATGATGATGATGATGATGATGATGATGATGATGATGAAGAAAATGAATGTGATTTCTATGATGAATGTCAGCAATAAGACATTAAAACAAATATTTGAGTGCAACTACGAAGCAGTAACCTGGCGCCACAAGCAGCTCAAGTCCTGATGAGTACAAAACTTCAAACAATCACCTCTCATTGAACCAGTGTTTGTTTAGAGAACTGCTTACTGCTGACCTTGAACTTCGTGAAAGTTCGTGGGTCTTCAATGAATGAATGAATGATCGGATCCTTGATGATGGGTTGATGGTGGAGAAAGATGGTAAGCAGCTGATCAGTCACGAGAGCTGGGAAGAATCAGGAAGTACTTAGTGAAATCGAAGTTGCCATCTGACAAGCAGCGTCGTCGTCATCATCATCATCATCATCATCATCATCATCAAGCCCTTTATATTTTTATCGGTGTTGGCAACGGATGAAAGACTCCGGTTTGATAGAAATTCATGAAATTCTGATTCTTGCTTTCATTTCTTGAGGAATGATTGTATTCTGTTGTATTGTATGTGAATGATTGTATTCTGTTGTATTGTAGGCGAATCATTCTATTCTGTTGTATTGTATGCAAATGGAGGTTGTATTTTATTAGTACTTCTTCGCCTCAATTTAAATTGAATCAGCCACAAAACCATGGAGATTTTATTTATTCCACACAGATGTTTAATAATTTATTCTTCGAAATATTTGATTTTCTGATTTTCTCCGAAAATCTCTTTATTCATCGAATGATTTCGTAATCTCAAAACAAGACTTGAGTGATTAAATGCTCGCAACTTCAACAACTTTCTTTTAGATTTGTCTTTCTTTGTTGCAAGCAAAAGTCGTGAGATTTATAGCGGTATTAAGTTGCTACTCCGCAAAAGTTTACAAAAATCTCATCGCTGTAAGATGCGCTCGCATTTAGGAATTTATTTTCATGCAGGTTGGCCGAATGTTCCTGCACGCGGCAGTAATGGCAGTATGGCGGTCGTAATGTGTCGTGTTCGAAACCCAGCCTTTACCGCCACAAGCGCCCTTGGTTAGGGGCCTATAAGTGAAAGTGGTTAAAAAAAGCGCATATGGCTCTACATAAGTGAAGTACATTTACATGTGTAATTTTATGATTGTTATTTTTATTTTGTATTATCAATTATTATTAATACTCATCATTACATATATTCCGTTATTCTGGTGGAGCTGTCGATTCTTGGGGACAGATTTGAATATAGCAATGCTCCCAAAGCGAAAAAGTACGCAGATCTGTCGATGGACCTGGAAGCGATAGGTTACCGAATCTCTTCCCCATCGAGGTTGGTTCAAGGGCCACGCCGTCCTCATCAAGATTAGTTTGTCTTGCCGTGAGAGCGAAGGCTATGACAAGATGCCGGATCATTCTGGATGTAGCTGTGAGAAGCCAGAGAAAGTCCTCTGAAACCATTGCCAGAAGGTCGGAGAAAGCCGTCGATCTCCGGTGTCAATAATCCATCGAAACAACGGAGCCAAGAGATATTGGGTCCCGAAGGGAAAACCGGCAGAGACATCCGGATGATCACCGGATGCCCCCCCCCCCCGAGATATAATAATAATAATAATAATAATACCTTATTATAATTATGACATTTATTACATTGTTATAATTAATATATTAATAATAATAATAATTATTATTATAATTATTAACCTGGCGTGCAGGTTGGTCGAATGGGTTGTGTTACTGCATGCGGTCTTAATGGCGACAGTCATTAAGTAATGTGTCGTGTTCGCAACCCAGCCTGCACCGCCAGGGAGAGCCCTTGGGTAGGGGCGCTACATAAAAGTAGATCGATTAAAAAGTGCCTTTACATCCCATTCGGATACATAAGGCACTCAAAAGATCGGCTAAATACAAATAAATACAAACATTATTAAATAAAACTAATATTACATATATTATAATTATGATTTTAACTATTATTATTATTGCTTTATATTACTCAGCTTTCTGAGAGCCACAACCACACCGAAGTTTAAACGAAGACTGTTAGAACGAAACGTTAGAAACGTTCGTATTATCAACATCATTATCAACATCATAATCAACATCATTATCAATATCATTATCAACATCATTATCAACATCATTATCAACATCATTATCAGCATCATTATCAACATCATTATCAGCATCATTATCAACATCATTATCAGCATCATTATCAGCATCATTATCAATATCATTATCAACATCATTATCAACATCATTATCAACATCAGTATCAGCATCATTATCAATATCATTATCAGCATCATTATCAACATCATTACCAATATCATTATCAACATCATTATCAGCATTATCAGGGCCGCCGGCAGGGGCATGGGGCAGTGCCCAGGGACCAGATTTTGAAAACAATTTTTTTGCTTTTCCACAACCAAATTGACTTAACGAGCCCGTGGCCGCTGTGCCTGTGTTGTATTTTCCGGGTCCGAAATTTCTGTCGGCGGTCCTGGTTATCACCATCAATCATGTCTGCAAGATCATCTTACTCGTAAGTTTAAGAATTCCTCATTCATCAAAATAATTTCATTCACAAAAACTCATCGCATATTTTTTCAGAGACCGCGACATCGTCGCTAAATTATTAATGAAATATTTTAAAAAATTACTAAATTATTTTTTATAAATAACCTCTTTTCATTTGTTTGTTCTAAATTTCGGACACAACTTCAGAAATTAAACATTAGTTTTCCAGCTTTCAACCTCGACAATTAAGCACAACCTCGTTGATGTTTGTTTCTGTGATTTAAGAGAAATTCCAGCGAATAAAGTAGCATTTTCCAGTTGTACTTGGAATGCAGCCATGTTTTGTGTTTCGTAAACACAGCGTCTCCGTGAATTTACGTCTTCATAAATCCATCGACTTCTTCCTTCGAATCGCTTGAAATTGCTTCCTCAAATATTGCTCACAACTCCTCCTTGGCTCATTCATTCGGAAAACAGCTCCTGGAAATTGCATCACTTTGCGGTTCATTAGAACAATCATCGGTGCGGTGACAGCTTTCGAGATGCAATCACAGTCATGTACGATGCTTACTTGCCACTAAAGATTAATCGATGACACGAACAAGATCACGAACGATTTAATTCTTAAAACTTTAAACCGAGATAAAAAAAAATATTTGTTCCTTAATCGACTTGTGTTGAAGAATTTCCAAAAACAATTCCAGATAATTTTATGGATCAGATTATCGTATAAGCAGCAATTTACTTCAATAGATTTTGTTGGCATGGGTTGGAATAGATTCATTTCTTCATCATTTCTTTATTATTATTATTATTATTATTATTATTATTATTATTAT
>MPNW01000634.1:58581-72912 GCA_011800805.1 Hirudo medicinalis
CTTTAGTGGCTGGAGTTCTTGTTGTTGTCGTTTATTGCTGTTGTTTGTTGTTGTTGCTCTTATTGTTGTTGTTGTTGTTGTTGTTGTTGTTGTTGTTGTTGTTGTTGTTGTTGTTGTTGTTGTTGTTGTTATTATTATTATTATTATTACTAACATCTTATAATTTTAGAGATTGGCACAATTTCTTGATGCTGGGTTGGATTGCAGGCTGAATGGCTGCACTCAAGTTAAGTGAAGGAAACAAAGAAACTACTAAAGAACAGTTCTCCACTCGTTTTACGATCCACTCACGATAATAAAGAAGCTCAATGAGCAGATAAACAAATGAGATTTTCTGTTTACAAACTCATTCCTTATTCTCCATTGAACTAACATTGCTTAGGCCTTCACTTCGCATGGAACGAAGCTGTTTATACTGCAAATTCAGTTTTGTTGTAAATATTTAAACTTTCAAGTTCGCGTGTCCAAGAGAGAAATGAAGCAATCACCTGACTCGCAGGTGTAGTTGTTGACTGCGAGCGGTAAGAAACTGTTTTGAATGATTTTCAAGACCAAGACAAGATTGTAATGATTATTACAAACAAAACACATTTTAATTCATGGAGTATGAGGAGTTTCGAACACTTAACAAATATTTTCGAAAATTATTAAACTCTTCGCTCCCATCACAAATCTTTTTACAGGAAATTTGTTGTCCTTGTTAAAAGACAACCTGTTGCGAGTAAAAGGTCATTTAGTTGTTACTTACTATTATTTTGCATCTTCCTTTAACTTTAACCTTTAACCTTAGGAAACTTTTAAACTCGTGTTGCTTTTTGAGTGGAAATGTAAAAGATAAAAACCCCGATAAAATGTTTCAAAATGACTGCATTAAGATGAATATTTTGCCGAATGCTCATAAATCAAGAAGTGAATCGAACTGATAAAAATGACTAAATATTCAAAATTTTCTCGAAACTGAGTGCTGCCTCATATTACCGACGTGAACGGTTAAATCATTCAAACTTTCAATCAAACGCTCGGTGCTTTGGAAAAACACCTTTGAAGATTTTTCACGACTGTGTTTTCCAAAAGAGGAATTGGCCAATACGACGACCCTGCAAAATATGCTTCCGACGTAAGAGACCTTGCTTGCCAGGATGTTTCTGTCAGTTGATACTGACAAGTAATCGAGTAAGAGGCACGTGCAGGACACGACATCCGCATAGGACAAGCAGCAGGACAACCTGCATGAATCCACGAAGGTCTGAGATTCGTAATTAAGGATGGCATTCTTCACGTTGATCGTGAAGTTTCTGATGGCTCTTTTGCAAATGATTCTCTTCGCTTTGAACTCTTCCATGGTCAGGGTTTTGTCTGGAGGATCACAGGATGCAAAACGTTTCAGGACGTTGGTCAAGAGGAAAATGTCTTGCATGGTTTCTGCTAAATTTTCGGCACCCAAATATTTGCTTTGGATCGATGAAACTGCAGATGAAGTCAAAGTGTCCTTGACAAATTCTTCCACGATTTCGGGAAGCTTCGAGCGACGATGAAGAGATTCGCTAGAAAACCAGGTCCTCTTTAAGCTTCTGTTTGGAACATTCTTTACTCGAAGTTCGTATTTCCTCGGTAAGGTTACGACTTTATTTACATTTGGAATATGTCTTTGAAGATCCAGAATGCTGGTTAGGGATGTGACATCAGTTGAAGATCGGAATGCTGGAGCCGATTGGAGGAGTGCGTTTTGGTTGTTTGAGTTCAGTCTTGGAACTAAAAGCTGAGAAAGTTCCTTTGAGTTGGGCTTTTTATTTTGCAGGTAATAAAACATGGCTTCCCGTTTCTTGATAAATTTTCTATTTTGCAAGTGATTGAAATCTGAGTTTACGTTTGGATTTGAAGTGCAACAACTTTTTGATTCTGAATGATGAACGTCTGAATATTTGTAGTTTCTAATCTGTGGTGAACTGTTATGATGGTGGTCTTCTTTTGCACGAGGTAAAACATCTGCCAGTTGTCCATTTATTGCAAAATGTTCAAAGTTGTTATTTGAATCGCATTGTAAAGTTTCGAATGGAATTACTTTATCAGATTGAGTCATTGAATTTATAGATAATTTTTCCAAGAGGAAAGCGGATTCTTCATTGGTGTCACAAGTTTCAATTCCTGAATCAGTTTCTTGAACCTCTTCTTGCTTCTGTCTTTCAGCTGCAAGCAGTAAATCTTCCGAGATTTCATGAGATGAAACTCTTCGCTGCATCATAAAGTTACAACCACGAGTGGTTACAAACTTCTGCATCGTAAATCAACTGAACTTTTTACCAAGAAAAAATAATAAATTGCAACATGTAATCCGATGAACACGAAATGCAATCCTTCAATTGTGGGAAATTATCTCATAAGTTTAATGCATGCTTTGAGATACCGAATATTGGTTGGAAATGCTAGCGTTGAATGACTGAGTTTCAGTTGGGTAGTTTTGGCTGATCATAAGAACCTCTCGCTACATATTCAACTGCTGTGGCTTGTCTTATTTATTCTCATTATGCTGCTTCATTCAGTGCTAACTTTGGAAGCTAAATAAAACGGTCAGTTATGTAACAGTTTCTTCTCTTAATTTACGACAATCAACTTAATTATTAATGTAATGTAATTAATGTAAAATTTAAATAGTATGGTGAAGTTATGTATCGTCATGTTACTGAGATTCATCGCATTTTGTTAAATTTCATTCATTTTTATTTCACGCTGAATGCGGCCTCAACTGCGGATCAATGAAAACAGTCAAACTGAAGAGATTGGAGTTATCGAGAGAGCGGACACAATAGCAGGAGTCAGCAAAACACAAAAATTAACCGATTCTATAAGTAGGCTTGAAAAGAGCTGAGTATGAATTGGATTTAAAATTCTTTCTCACGGTAGTTGGAACAAACTGAGATTCGAAGTACAATTTGTTAACGTGAACGCGATATATGGCTGTCACGAGTTATTTTGAGGGCCTGGACATGCTCACAATTGATAAATACTAAACATATTTTGACGAGAAATAATAAGTATTAAGGTATTAAACTTATAATATTATATATTATTATAATATGTTTTTTCTGTTTGAATTAAAGTGTTCATCCTCTTAGAATCTCGAAATTAAGTTATATGTCCACCAATGATGAGCATCCGACCTTTGCGATAGCAAAGTAGCTGATAAAATTAAAGTGATCACAAAAATACTGTGAATGAAACAGCTCCAAAGTACCATCTGTATGGTGTGACAGTTTCGAGGAAACGTTTTAAATTAGATTAAGGCGGTTTCCACAACGGTGTTCGGGTCCCTGTGCCAATGCCATAGGTATAGGTAATAAAACCAGATCAGGGAAAGCACTTCCAGCAGAAAATTGCATTTGAAAATTTGTATTTTTCATACGGCTGTTATTTTTTCATGATTTAAATTTGATAATGTACATAATATATATTTAAAAAAAAAAAGCTTTATTTTTATTGCATTTTAAGCAGTATTATAGAAATTTTATTATATTTAAAGGTATGTCTTCATAATAGTTTCCTACAAAGTGTTCATTTTTTCAAAGCACAAATGATTTAATTATGTTTCAAAATTTATATAAAGTGAATAAAATAGTGTAAATTACTTCGTCGCGATGTTCAACTCCATCGCCTTTTATTATATTGTTGTTAGGACCCCGAATGTAAACTTGTGGTCAGATAAGCGGTTAGGCTTGGATATGGTCAATAAATGATACCTCGTTATAGCTTCCGCGGATTTGACAAATTTGTGAATCGCAAAATTAAAATGGCTGAACAGAATATTGTGGACGGCTTACAAAATTTGCGAGTTGTAGCCGCGTACGATCTGGCTGTTATGGATGATTTGGCAAGAGATTTTGCAAATGCACTGGAAGACTTTCCTATGACAGCAAGACTCAGAAGCGGAGGCAATGAACAGAGTACTTAAAGTCATTTAAACCCAATTATTTATTTTTGTTGTAATAGCCAGCTTTATATAGCGTTAAGGATCCTGCTTTTTATTTCTGTAGTTGCACATATACTATTCTTTTAACTTCTCCCACCATATCCAGTTACAGCAATTAAGTTAATAATTAGTGATGCAATATTCTGTGTTGCAGATTCAGGTAAAGTCTATGAAAAAGTTAACACTGGCAGAATTGTAATTTGTATTTAGTTGATTCCATCCTCATAAATTCATAAAAAAAATAATGAAAAGTTACTTCACAAAATGTTATAGTCCTAACCCATTTTCTCTGGACCTTTCCTCACTGAAATAAGCACACACATAATTGACTTGTAAATTAATCCTTTGCAGAGATTGAAAAAAGAGTGAATTTTTTAAATGTTTTTTTTTCATTAAGAGTAGTTACAACTTTGTTAAACCCCACAAATGTTAGAAATGTCTTCAATACTAAAAGGCTGTTTAATCATTAGCAGTACTTTTCATTTTTTGAATGTTATGTTTGAACTTTTCTTTTTTGGCCAAGTCCGTCGAAGGAGATTCAGAAAACGCCGTCCAAAAGGAACGTCGCTTCTCTGCAGTGACTCCGACAGCGACCAGGAGAAGATGATCACGAACGACTCGAGCAACAAAAAGTTCGGTGACTCTGACTCCGACGATATGGAGTTTTTTGCACAGCAAAGATATTCTTTGTCCAGGTTTTATTTGATTGTGGAATTATTAGGCACGTACCGGACATCTGGCGGAATCCGGCATCCGACCGGACGCGTGCCGTCCGAGATTATCCGGCGTCCGGCGATCCATCGTCTGGCACGAACGAATGGTTTTTCAATTCGTCTTACTTATTATAAAAATTTAGACGCATTTCTTTGTTTCTTCTTAATGCTTCTTCGTTTTGTTATCCTCAAGAACGTCGCGCAAGCATCGCAATGTCTACGTTTACATTTAAATTAATTCAGTCATCGCCGCTTCTCGTAATGGCATTAGAAGTTTTATTAGGAAATATTTTTCGTATTACTGCAACCTGCAGTACTGGTAACCCTTATTCAAAAGTGGATGGAATTTTATTCGACGAACCGACCGTAAACGTCGGACGATCCGTCGACGGGGAGTTGCCAAAATTCACGGCGCTTTCGACTTCCGAGCGGGCATCCCCGTCGAGCGGCGTTGCAATCGAGCGACATTTCGGTATTGCCGGAGATGCTCTCGGACGACGGGAGTCGAGCGACTCTTAAAATAAACTTGCCCTTCCTTAATTTTAATCACGTTCGACTCGTGACGTGAAGTGTAACATCTTCCTAAATTATATGACTTATGTGTTTATTTCTTAAAATCAACAGGATTCATGACTAGTGTTTTTTTAATTTATTTTTTTTAATAAAAATTTCTAACCGCACGGACCGTTGAGTCGGCAACGGGTTCCGGTAAAATTTGCCGTCCGGTACGTGCCTAGGAATTGTTAACAATTTCTTTAATCACCGAGAAGTGGTCATTTGTAAGCAGCCATTGTTGTCATATTCTTGTTGGACACTAATTTTGTTGAAGACGAACATTATCGCATCTTTGCGTGCGTCGAGGATTCCGCGTCGTTTCTGAAATCGTACCACGAGGGATGCGTCGTCTTTTCGGTGGAAATTTTCCTTAAAATAAATGAAATGCGATAATTTCCACTTACATTGTAGGTTGTTTTGAAATGTTTGGCATAAATTTTTGAAGGGTGTAATTTGTTTGTAATCGTGGAAATATTTCATCAACATTTTATAACGTAATAAGGAAATTAATTGGAGTCATCATTGTGCCATAATTAAACAGTCAATATTTAAATTGCATTAAACATAATTCTTAAAATTACAACTCATTAAACAAAAATCAACAAAAAGATGCTCACGAATTTCTAGGTTCCCTGCGACGTCTGCTCCCCTTTTGGTCGAGTCGGACTCGGTGACCGACTGCCCGCCTCCGAATCGTCCGCCGAGGAGGAGGAGGACGATTAAGAAGATGAACGTGGAAGATGTCAAGGTATGCTCGCAAGTTTAAGTTCATTACTGTGTTGGAGTAAATGTGTAATTAAAAGTTTCTAGTTGTTTTTGTTTATTTTGATGTGCAATTACAATGTGTTTGCAGAATGTTAGAAATAATTTTATGTGATGCTCAGAACTGTAAACCACCGAACATAACCTTCGTAATTCATAACTTTATGCCTCGTGTTTTGAAATAGTTTGTTTCTTGTAATTCTTCGAGTCGGAGCTTGAAAATTCTTTCCCGAAGAGAGCCGAAGTTCTGAGGAAAGACGAGAGGTGCGAGACGAACTTTCCCGATCCGACTCCGGTCAGGAAAAGGAAGAGAAGCGTTCGGGAGAGCAGGACTTTGTCGGAGACCGCCGACGCAGCGAACGGAACCGCCGCCAGGTGAGTCGGACGATGTCGTCGCTTTTTGAAATGACGTGAGTGCATTATTGAAAGAAATATTATGAGAATTTCAATTTCCAGTTTCAATATGATTGAAATTGATTCGTAAAATATGGAAAAAGCCCATGTTTCATCACTAGCGAGGCTCTGTAATTCTATGTTATGGCTTGTGTTTTTACTCAGGAGCATTACTTGCATTATTATTGTTATTGTCTTTATTAAAACCATTATTGCTGTTATTACTATTACAATTATTGTAGTCTTGTATGGTTTGTTCTAGATATCATCTAACGTCTAACCAAGTTTAAAAGAACATTGTGTTGCATGATAGTAAACACGACAATAAAATATGGCAAAACAAATTATCAAGAACCAATCATCAAATTTGTAATTGCGTGTAATGGCTGTTTAGATGGCAGCGAATTTACTCGTTCGGTCGGCATTAATGCATCGTAAGTGCGACCGTGTTCCGATTAACGTGCATTATTTTTATGCTGCTGCAAGTAAAAGTTCGTGAATCTGAAAAGAAAATTGCAGTTTTTATGGCTTCCATTGAAGTGATTGAAACATTTCTTATGCTGTCATTCACTCTCAAGTGCCACTCTTTTATGTAAAAACTTAAAAAGCATGCAAAGGCTGCTCTTCAGTTTTAGTTTTTTTTTTCAAGTTTTCAAAAAAGTTGAGTAACTTGCTTACACACCCGATGAATTCTTCGTGATTTTGTGATTTCAATGTTACGGTAGGATTAACATTTGTTGAGAAAATCCAGTTACTTCTTCANTGCTTACACACCCGATGAATTCTTCG
Organism: Hirudo medicinalis; assembly: GCA_011800805.1. Taxonomy (NCBI): domain Eukaryota; kingdom Metazoa; phylum Annelida; class Clitellata; order Hirudinida; family Hirudinidae; genus Hirudo; species Hirudo medicinalis. The sequence goes on from MPNW01000634.1 coordinate 65,758, forward strand.
TGATTTTGTGATTTCAATGTTACGGTAGGATTAACATTTGTTGAGAAAATCCAGTTACTTCTTCACAGTACAATAATAATGAGGTTTTATGAATTTTTAAAGTAAATATTAAATCTATAGCAATGAATTACTTTAATGATTAAAATAAAAATTATAAATTAAATACATTATGAATTTATATTACTCCTTTAGATTATTGAGTCCCTGCAGTTGCAAGAGTGATGTTGAAAACAGTACGACAGAAGAACGTGACGGTGAGTGAAAGATGCCATGAAAGTGGTTTGTGACGACGTTTCTTGATTTGAAATCGTCGACGGCAGCCGACGACGAGCAGAGCGACTTTTACTTTGAATCCGACCATTCCTGTCTCGGGCCCCCTTACAAGCTCCCTGCTACTTCACCGCCGACCAATTCCGGCAGCAACGACAACCAGAACCCGAGGAAGGCTGCTCCGTGGACGAAGGACTTGAAACTGAAGCGAAACAAGAACCACATGCTCAAACACTTTCTCCATGAGCAGCTCACAATGGCACTGGTGAAGACATTTTTTAGCTACCTGTTCTTACAAGTTAAATAAATTTTAACTAATTTGATTCAATTTGTGAACCGACAAAGTAATGTTACCACGTCGTTGCAATTTCCTTCATGAATCATTTTCAATTCAATGAATCACGAACCTTTGTGAATGTTGCAATCCCAGTAATTGTTCTACGGAAAAATGAAGAGGTTATTTATTATCATTTTATTACGTAGATGATGCTCTTTCTAAACAGAATGGAAGACTTTTCATCCCAGCTAAGAGACGACTGGTTGGCAATTTGAACTTTCAGCAACCCACTTCAGCAGAGGGCAGCATGGAGCAGGGCATGCCCTCCATCCTGCAGGACATGGAAACAAACTGTTTTGCAACACCCCTCTCCAGTCCTCCTCTGAACTGCAACAAACGACACAAACTCTGGCACGAAGCTGGTGGTGTTTTTGGTGACTCCTCACAATTTTACAATATTTTTGTTGAAATGAAAGTTTACTTGGCTTTTGGTTGGCACTGAGTGATGTGTGGTCAGATTACATTCAACGATTTTGGCATTGAATTTTATGTGATTAAAGTCTTTTGTTCATCATTAATGTTGTTCATAATCATTAATGCTGTCGTTAATAACAACTCGTGTTTTAAATGTCAGTTTGTTGTCGATACATGAGTTACTAATTTCAATGAATTTGATTGGTTCTTAGGGGCATTAAGGCCTCTAAACATGCTTCAGCACAAAATGGATCTTTGTAGGTTGCTTACATTTGTTATTTATGCAAGGTGTACTGCGGTGTTTATCGCTTCTTATTGTTTTGCAGTAACTTTTATGACAATTTCTTACACGATGATGCCAGATTGATTCTCAGCTTTGATTTTATCCAGTAACACCAAACCTGCAGTCTGTCGTTGGTCACCACCCGTTCTCTGTGAGCAGGACCAAGAAGAAGAAATTCTTCAATTTTATCTCTGGATGGCTCACAACTTCCTCTACATGTTGAGATGCACAAATACTTTATGTTAAAGATTACAGCTCTATAAGACATTCTTTTTTTGTGCCATTTCTTTGGAGAACTACTTTTATTTTACACACGAAGTTCTGTGAGGAATTAATCTATTTTTAAGTCGCCGGCTCTATTTTGATGTATGAAACATCTTTCATTTGTCAACACTTTGGAACAAGTCCAGTTTTTGACGCCCTAGTACATCACTCGCCCTTTGATGGTTTACAGAAGCATTCGCTTGCGTATTCACGGGTTCGAGGCATTCTTCTGATTGGTCCAACGAAACGGTTTGCTCTAGTTAGGTGAATGTCTCGAGTGGCCAATTTTGTGTTTGGGACGTCATCAAATTAGTGAATGTAGCTTAATATTTCGTGGCCAATGATTTTTTTACGCTGGCGAATGCTGAGTCATTGAGAGGCTTTTTTTTTATGTTTATTAGGACGCCTGGATGCCCACCATCGCGCGCGGTGTTCACTTCAATTTTTCAACTGTGTGGGGGTCACTTCCAATTTCTTTGTCATAAGGTTTTCTACAAACCAAATGAGATTCGCTTGCTATAGTTGAGAAGATAGGTTTTAATAACATTCATAGCTTTAACCTTATGCTAGATCTCACTCGAATCGAAATAGTTAATAATAATAATAATAATAATAGTTATAATGCTCCATTTGCATAGCGTCAGAGGCGCCTTGTGTCTTTGTTGGCTTCATGTTGGTGTCCTGAAGAGGTGGGTCTTCATATGATGTTTGAAGAGCTCCAGATATGGTTGAGCTCTTACCGGTGGGGGTAATCCCAGAGATCTCGATGTCACCATAGATTCTGATTTGAAATTCCGACTCCACTTTGACAACATCACACGCAAGGCTGCGATCGCGACTGATTCTCAGATCATTCATCTCTAGGGACAAGAGCCTTCCCATCAAAGCTTTCTTGATTGAGAGCATCGAAAAGATTCAAAAGAAATTTACCAAGGCCAATCCCTGATTGAAAGTCAATTCACTTGAACATAGCCGCCGTCTTATAGCTGATCTCTATTTACTGTACTTTGCTAATCGATAACTTGATATCGACTGACCTCATAAACCACATTCATTTCGCTAATTATACATAACTAGAGGACGTCAGTTTAAGCTTAGGCCCGACTTTTGCTCAATAGACAGTACTAAATTATTTTTCACTAATCGCGTAATCAAAATTTGGAACTCTCCCCAATAAGCACCGTTTCATCCACAACCTACGGTCGATTCATCTTCCTCGTCAATGAACACGATCTTACTCCATTCCTTTTGTACAAATGATATGTTAAAGTCACACCTCTCATATATAATTTTCTTATATATATTTCTAGCTGTTAGAGGCTAGAGAAGAGACTTGTGCCAAGTGCATATTGATGGAAGGATACTTCGAAGTCGTGCATGATGTTGGACAGAGGTTGTGAAAATCAAAGATCCTAGGACAGAGCCCTAGGGAACACCAGCATAAGGTCAACTGGAGAGGAGTGGTCGCCAAGTTGCACATACTGGATTCTATTAGAAAGGCAAGATTGTATCCAAGAGAATTAAGTCTCTCCAACAGTATCAGGTTGTTGATAGTATCAAATGCCGCCAAGATGTCCAGACCGTCCATGACGGCGCAATTACCCTTGCCACATATGTCAGAGAGATTGTTGAAGATGTAAGAAAGAGCAGTTTCTGTAGAAAAAGTGAGTCTGTATGCAGATTGGAAAGAAGAGAAGTTAGAAGATGCGGTAATATGGGACGAATGCTGGACAGAATGAGTCTTACGAGCAGTTTTGACATGGTAGAAAGATTGGAGATAGGTCTGTAATTGGCAAGAGAGCTTGGTCGAGACATGGCTTTTTAAAAAGGGGAAGAACTTTGGCCCTTTTGAAGATAGAGGGGAAAACGCCAGTGCTGAAAGAGAGGTTTGCGAGTCTGGAGAGAATTGGAAATAGGATTAGAGCGTATTTCTTGAGAAAAGGAGTGGGGAGAGAGTCAAGAGGAGATGATTTGTTGGGCAGTGAACGAATGAGATTAAGAATCTCTTCTGAAGACACAGGTTGGAGGACTGAGAACAGGGAGGGAAAGGAGATATGGGTGATGAGGCGATTGATTCAAGAATTTTGGTGATCTTTGAGATGAAAAATGAATTGAATGAATTAACAAGAGTGGAGCACTCATCTTCTGTGTAGTATTGAGTCGGTCGACTGTGAAGGAGTTTGTGGAGGGAACGCCACATGAAACAGGGGTTAGCATCCGAGTTGAGTTCCTCCTTAATGGAGGAGGCCCTGGAGTTTAGGATGGCTACCTTTACCTTTAGCTTGGCAAGGTTTTCTTGGCCTCGATTGCCTCTTGGGAGAGTTGGTGATTGGGTCGCTGACCAACTCGAATGGATAGTTTCCAGACCAGTGTGATTTCTTTGCCTTTTTCTTGAAGCTCTGAAATAATAGAAAGAATTCTGTAAACATCGGAGTTGCTATAGGCATTGTTGCTTTCTTCCAAGTTTGTCAGAGAACTTAGGGAGTTGGTGAAAATGACTGTGTTGAGGGTCTCCCCCTGGTAGGATTCCTTCACGTGCAACAGACAACTCTCGATGGCTGTTAATCCCATGGAGCTGATGCTGCTGTGACTTGAAGTTCTGACACTGAGCTTCAAGTCTTTCTGTGGGATGTGTATCCCGATCCCCGCTTTCCCGTCTTTCGAGGCGTCCGTGAAACATAGAAGGTTTCCTCGCAGGTCCTCGATCTTTTCCTTGGCTACTATCATCCTCAAGGGTCAAAAGAGGTCATTACAGAAGGAAAGGTTTGTAGAGAGTGGAGGTCAAGGAAATTGGTCTATAAGAGGAGGGCACAGAAGAGGGTTTGCCTGTTTTAGGGATGGGAATAGCGGTCGCCTTCTTCCAGTACTATGGTAGCCGTCCTGATAACCAGGATTGGTTAAGAAGCGAAAGGACTCCTTCGAGGCTCGAATGAGGAAGTTTTTGAAGCATAACGTAGTGTATTCCATTAGGTCCTGGGGAAGAGTTTCCGCATTTCCGGAGTGCTTCGTGAATCTCATTAAAATTTACCGGGTCTGAGAGGGATGAGTAATAGAGGTCAGGCTAAAAGATTTCGGGCGTTAAAGAAAAAGAATTTTTTATTTGTACGAAATGCGGGACAAGTTTGAATTGATGGTGGCTAGAGCAAAATTATCTGCAAGAGTCTCGGCTTTGCCGAGATTGTCCAGAAGAATTCCGGATTCCGAGGCACTGGGAGGAATCTGGGAGCTGAGAGTTCACATTCTTAATGGTTCTCCAGAGTGTGCCAAGGTCAGTATTCCTGTTGAGCATAGAGCAAAAACTTTGCCAGCATTCCTTTTTGGCATTCTTGACTACCCATTAGGCACGTCCCTTCGCCCTCTTGCAATGTTCGAAGGATTCCTCGGTTCTGTTCCTCCTGAAGATGTTCCTTTTCAGGTTTCTTTCTTTAATTGCAGGTCGGCAATTTTCGTTCCAAAAAGGAGCAGGCGGTCTTCTCAATATTATTTTTGGAACAGGAGAACTTAGTCTGGCAGCTTGCAGAATGCTCGCTGTGACATAATTCGTATTCTCTTCTAGGTCTTCCGACGGTAGCTCTTGGTGCAATGTGCTGAGACATACCAGCTAGAAAGAATTCCAGTTTACACTCTTCATGTTTATGGATGGTAATCTGATCTCCTCAAGGAACGTATTTATTTATAGGTTCATTTATGACAATTTGGATGACGAAATGATCGCTTCCAAGGTTCTGGTGCAGTACCTTCCAAGTCGATTTGAGAGATTTGTTAGGAGAAGCCAGTGCCAAGTCAATTGCTAACGAGCTTCCATTTGGAGCAAGATCTGTGCCCATTCCTGTGTTTAACTCGAGAAGATTGTTTTTATGCGCCTACTCTTCCACTATCTTATCACTGGAATCTGAAAGGCAAGCTCCGAACATTGGGGAGCCAGCATTCAGGTCTCCACAGATGAGGCACTCAGACGAATGGTGCAAGATCAATTCCAATTGGTCGTTGGAATAGACTTTGCCTGAGGAAACATAAAAGTTGACAATCTTCATCGTCGCGGAACCTATAATGATAGAAGTTATCAAACATTCCGGTCCTCAGATATGGCAAAGCTACTATAAGCTAGGCCTTCTCTGATACAAGTCATGATCCCTCCACTATGTCTGTCATCAGTCCGATCTAGTCGTTCCACTCTATACCCTCGTAATTTGAAGGATTTCCTGCTTTTAAGAAAGATTTCTTGGAGCAAGATAATATCCGGTAGAATTTTTAAGGATCTCAGAAATGAAACGAACTCACCCATTTTGTTGCTAATGCCCTGACAATTCCATAATGTCATTAATTTTAATTTCATTAATTAATTCCAATAATGTCATAAACATTATTCATGTTGATTAGCTTTGTCGGCTCCAGCTTCAGCCCTGACCGTCTCAGGGATACCTGCTTCCTCCATACTATCTATCTTTTGTTCTATAACTCTTTGATTTTATATCTTGTTATTTCTTGGCTTTGGGCTTCCCATATTATTATTGTGTTCAAGGACTAAATATTGTAATGCGCTTTAAAATGTATGATGGACACAAGTAATATAAGTAAGTTGATTTTGGAACATAGCCTGTCAATGCTGGACGTTTCTAGAATAGGGATTATTCTAGAAAGATAGCCACCAGAAGTTTGATGTTCAGAGTTCGATACCACCATGACTATGGGCTAGGGAAGGGCAAGCAAAGATATCAGCAACCTTTACTGATCTAACTTGGCTGGATCTTCTCTTGGGGATAATGCAAGGTACTGCATATGGGTTGCCCAGACATTCCCCCAAAGGCTACATAAGTTTTAGTAGTTATCAAGGGCCTAGTGTAGGTGGCAAATTTCCTTGGCACCTGTTGAAATCAAGGATGGGTTCATGTGATGTATCAGCAGCTGAGAAAAGCTTTAGCACATTATAAAGCAGAACCAGAAATTAACAAAGATTTGCGTCCGTTGGAATGGTGGTGGAAATGCGCGCCATCACGTGGTCTTGTTGCCAAGATAGCCTTCAAATACTTCTCCAGCTGCAACTGTGAACTGTTATTTTACCTTTCTGGACATGTGAATAGCTAACATGCTTCTCTGACTCCAGACAGCATCAACAGACCTGTTTGCTTCAGCAACCGGCCAAATATGAATTAATAAACCACTAAAAACCATTTCTAAACTTCTATTGTAAGCATTGTTTCGCAAATAAAATTGATTTTTCGATAAAAATGAAATATATTGGGAAATTATCTTCAAGATGCTTTATTTGATGCTCAGAAGGGAGTTGTTTGTTACAGTGCAGGATGCAGAGAAAGATTCTTTATGTTACTTAAAGTCAAATGAGATCACAACAAATCGACATTGGGAGACTTAATGGCATTTTATAATAATAATGTTTGCAAGGCTAACATACTTGGGTGACATGCCAAGTCAAAGTGTCCCAAGACAAATCAATACAATGCCTTTATTCATCGAAGTAAACAAGCAAATTAATGATGAGTTGCTTAATAAACCGTCCCATCGTAAGTGACTGCACAATGCAGAAATAAATTTTATGTAACATGTCACCACCCGATGAAGCACCTAA
>MPNW01000634.1:73261-109861 GCA_011800805.1 Hirudo medicinalis
AAACCCTTCACTAGCCGAATCGTGCCGGTTCTTATCGACCTCAATATGGGTCCATTGCAAATCCATTTTGAGGAATTAATGGCTTTGTTGCATAAAGTCTGCTGGAGTACACCATTCTATCAGATTTTATCTACTGCGACCGTACGCATGGAGTGCACTGTATGTGTGTATCTATTGCTACCATTACTACTTCAGATGAGTTCCTAACCAGGCTGATGAGTGTACCAAGCACCATTCCCAGTATTGCAAATGGTAGGAACCTTGAAAAAAATCCTTTCATGCACTTTGGTTTCTTGCTGAGCACCTTTGAAAAGAGACTCAGTTTCTTGTCGCTGTATGGGGGGTAGCGAATGCTGCAAAAAATGGAATTAAAAAATCAATGCATCGCCAAGCGTGTCGTGATTCGTTAATGAGAGGTGAGTTTTTGAAGTGCTTCCAACAATTAGCTTTTGGAGTCCTTAGAGAATTAGCAAAGCTACCTCTTCGTGAGGTGCCATGTGAATTAAGTATTACTTTTGCCATTGCTAAATGTCATTTCTCCTGTTACTAGATCTTTATAGTGCAATCACGTATCAATAAATAAGTCATTTAGTGGGAAAAGTTTGATTGTTGTGATGAAAATTCCAAAGCTCACGGAGTGCAATGTCTAAATGTTAGTCATAGGTGTCGGCACTTACTCGTTAACAAATTCCATGTTCTGAGCTCTGACGAGGCAGGCTTTCTTGTGCGAGAAAGCTTCAAAAGAGTATTTTCCGTGCGAGGCCCCAAATCCGCTCGTTCCTACTCCACCGAACGGTAACGAAGTCACTGAAGCCAACAGAATATCTACGAATATTCATTAACATCTGCAAATAGATTAAGGTGTAACTCACACGACATCTGCACGAACACGTCGTTGGCCACTACGCTTCCGCTTTGCGTTTCTTTGACCAGCCTCTGGATGTTTTTATTGTTCTTTGAAAAGGCATACACCACAAGTGGTTTAGGCCTGTGGAGTTAGTTGGATTCAAGCGCTATGAGCAATAATTGGCAATAATTTTGTAAAGAGCCGTGAAATATAAACCGCCTCGCAACCTCTCAAAACCTCACAACAATCACCTCGTATTTATGAAGTCAATGGCTTCCCCAATGTCTTTCACAGTGAGGATGGGAAGAATTGGACCAAATATCTAAATATTTTAATTTAAAATAATTTTAATAAAATATTTGAAACTATTAAAAATGTCAGTTCGATAAACTTGCAATAACACCCGAGATAATAAGTTTACGTTGCACGCCCCGACGAGACAGCGGACGGCCCCGGGTTGCGAAAGCGACACTTCGTGCAGTTTCAGAGGAATGCAACCCGTTCGACCAGCATGCCATATTTTTATGAGTAAAAGGTAATTCTAAAAAAATCGGAAATTTTTGGCAAAAGCCAACAAATAAAAATGAAACCCCTTCAAAGTACCTCCTCTTGCATGATTTGGTCCGAATGTTTGACGTCGGTCAAAATGGTCGGTGAAATGAAAAGTAATTTCTCGTCAGAGTCGCCACCGAAAGCAACCTTTCCTTCAGTACTTGAAAGAAGTTTCTTCAAACGACTAAACGGGGAGGACAGAAAATATAATTATAAAATATATAACTATTGCTTCTTAGCATAAGATTTAATCCAATACAATCTTTNAGTGATTGACATTGACAATACGTCCAAAACTGGTGGAATTTTTAATGTCATCACCATAGAAATCCTTGATGGTGTTTTTCAACTCTTCAACCAGTTTATCCTGCAAAAATATTTAACATTGTTTATATTTTTAAAAAACCACCAAGTACAAAGCTCTCAAATGTTCACCTGAATGCTCTCTGCACAAAGAAGATAGTCAGGAGCTATGCACGTCTGTCCTGCATTGGCCAACTTCCCCCAGAGAACTCTTCGAGCGACCAATTTTGGATCACTGGTCTCATCAACAATTGTTGGACTGAAACAGAGAAACCAACAATTTATGCATTTGTTATGCATTAGTGGAAATATATAGTTGGAATAATTTTGAATGGTTGCTATAATTAACCCATAAAAAACTAAATCCTTTAAAGAATGCATAAAAATGTTTTCTTATAATAATACATTTTCTAGCAAGTATCAAAACTGGTTGCATAATTTAAACAAACTTGTTTGAAAATGCTCATGTAAGAAGATACACTGACCACTTGTCCAACATTTCACAAACCAACCTTTTCCCTCCGAGTTCAAGGGTGACTGGGGTGAGATTCTTAGCAGCAGCCTCGTAAACAATCTTGCCAACATTGGTGCTTCCAGTAAAGAAAATGGAATCAAACCGTTCCTTCAGAAGTTCTGTTGTTTCCTTCACTCCACCATTCACAACTTTTACGCACTCCTAATTTCATAAATATTCATTGAATTTGATGAATCATGAAATGAATAAATTTGCTGCATACAGGATCTACATATTTTCCTAAAATCTTCTCAAGCAGGGCAGCTGAATTTGGACTTATTTCAGATGGTTTCACCACAACACAATTTCCTGCAATTTGAGATTAGTAACAAATTTAATATTTGTGAGAGCAATGCTTGGAAAATGTATTTAACAAATAATATATTAAAACAAATGCATTGTACCAGATGTAATGTATGTGACACTTCGATATCGATCACAACATTTAACCTTCAAACTAAAGTCCCATTTTTTTCAATGACAAAACAACAAATTCATCTGAGTGAAAGCTTATTGATTAAATATAATGACTCATGACTGCTATTTTTATGCCAAACATCCACAACACCTGCAGCTAAAGCTCCTATGAGAGGTCCAATGGTGAGTTGAATTGGATAATTCCATGCACCAATAATCAGTACTACACCAAGTGGTTGATATTGTGTATAGGCAGTATCCAAGGTTGTAATCAGATTTCTGGATACCTAAATATATAAAAATCGTGATCAATGATTATTCTATTTACATTTTGCAAAAAATCTACTATTAATCAGTCAATTAATATTTATAATAAATTAATTAATAGTTCGTAGTTAGCTAAACCTTCTCTGGTGCAATCCAAGAATCAATGTTGTCGAGAGCCGTCACAACTTCCCCTCTCAAAGTATCTATTTCCATAATAATGCTTTCCATGTAGGGCTGAATAATAAACACACATCAGGATATACAAACATGTCAGTAAAATCAATGCATTACAATGCACGCTTTAAAGCTTGAATGATCAAGTTAACTTCCTCTTGATTACCTTTCCCAAGTCATCTTTCAAAGCTCCAGCAATTGCATCTTTCTCGTCCTCCAAAAGATTGAACAATTTCTTCAGCTGTTCTTTGCGCCAATTCAGATCAGAAGATTTACCAGAAGTAAAAACCTTCCTCAAGGATTGTACAAGCTTTACCAGAAAAATAATGTAATTTAAATATTTAAACCTCTAAATGAAAAGACAATTAATTCCATCACCTCAGAACACACGAAAGGTTCAGACATCTCGCGGCACCCCAAATCCTGAAATCACTTGAAGTAAATAAGTACAAAGAGAGATATCATGTGATAAAAAAATTAACTAATTAATTCTACCACTCTTAATATCAAAACACGAAAATTGTTGACAGAAGAATATGTAAATGTGCTTTAAAGACGAATATTAAATTAATAAATGCTGCTCTATAAAGCCGATCCAATCAAAAATTTGCTCACAGGCAGTAAATAAATATACCTTTAAAAAAGTGATTGATTGAAGCCAACACCTCTTTGTGCTAAACTTCACCCCATTCGCAAACAGCTCCCGCTTGCTATTCTTGATAAGCCACGTTCACTGATTTTAAACTTTTACTCATTGACTACTCTGAAAGCGTGGAATGTTCTGCTGTTTTTTTCTGACAATTAAATTCCTCTAAAATTTCTGAAAAGATTAGGTTCATTATAACTCAATTAATATAATTCTTGAATTGCTCTAGGTGTTCTCATTAATTAATTATTACACTAACGTACCAGCGATGACCATAATAGCATTACTATTGTCAAAGTGGTAATATTAAAAATAGTTAATTCATGTTTTCCTGGATATGAAAATGGATTTCCATTACATTTGCTCTTAGGAAATTTTATACATTCATACCTTTGATTTTATGAATGTAGAATGCAGAAACAAACCAATGACAATGTCGAGAATTCTACAACAGGATCTACGAAGGAGATTGGTTACTATCATAACAGTCCACGCAGACATTAAAGAAAATAAAGCACAATTTTTTTGTGATAATCCCAAAAATCAACAAGCATCAAATCTAGACAATCTTCAGTCCGAACAGTCGAAAATGGTCCCTCTACAAACTCGTTTTTTCTTCTTCCCAGCTTAATAATGATGATTTCCTCATCTACACATCAATTATTTATGGTTTTTCTCCGATTGCTTTTTTTTGCCCGCTCCCTGGACAAATTTATTTATATAGGTAGGTACTCCAATGGAATTGGATTGGGACATCTCATTCAAAATGGTTATATCTGACCCAGCTTACTTTTGTACAATTTTTTCCACGACCATGATCTGCAAGATTTATATTTTTCATGTCAGAAGGTCGAATCTTCGCCGTTCATGAATAATTTTTTAAATTTTGTTAGGTTTCCACACTGAATTGATTTTAGCTTTAAAATACATCTGCGTTGGCCGCTCATCCACTGAGGTACCATCTTCAAAATCGCTTCCATCACTTGCGGCAACAAATCCACCCCACCTCCGTCGCCTCCTACATTCATCAATCAATCCATACATTACCACTCAGCTGAGAAAATCCTACTAGTCATAGAAATTGCACCACGTGACACATCCTTCCAACAAGTTTTCCTCTGGGAATAAACGAGCGAATCGAGCCCAAAACTCAAAAATAATTCTTATCTAACATTGGCCCAAAAGTCACGGTTCAACCAGAAGTCCACAAAATGTTACTTTAACTGTTGAGACGAATGAAGGCTTTGGTCTAAATTTAATGAAAATAAATGAAAATACATTAAATAACAAATACTTCGTGGTCTCCCACATCACACTTCATCGCCAAAGTCACTTGAGGATCTCCAGTTTCGCAAAGCAGAATGCCAACAACCACCACCACCAGAAAACAAACACAAACAAAATGCCCCTCAAGGGTAAAAATATGAAACCACTGCCTCTAATGTACAAATACCATCTCATTTAATTTCATATTATGGCACACAAAATGAAAGTAAATATCGAAACAAATCAACATCTGGAATAACAAATGAAATCAAAGGTTTGTTGATGCCTTTACAGTAGCAGCCTACAAACTGAGCTATGAAGGATATGACAACTTATAACTGAATTGTGATCATTAAAGTGATGATGATTACCATTTGCATCAACACAAACTCAAAAGTTGAAAATAAAATAGTTCCATGGATATTTTCAAACTTTGTTCCCAGGAGACAATGATATTTGCAGGAATACCTTCCTTAATAAGTAATGAGGAATACCATCAGTAGATGCTATTGGATGTGAGCTCAGAGGATGCTTAATCTCATTCAATCTTCAAAACAGAAACAATTCAGAAAGACATCGTGATGGCAAACTTATTTGACCTTTTTGAGGATAAAGCGGTCTTCAACTCAAAACCGAATGAATTCCTGGAAATCCCTTGCCACTGCTCGTGCACGAATGTTGTGGTCTAGCAAGAACTGGACATGAAATAAATTGAACTTCAAAGACAAAAGGGGGTCTTTGGTAACTCCAATAGTTGAATACTCGTCTAAAGAATCAATGCAACAGTCTTCTCCACACACATCTATAATGACAGGAACTACTCATCGACGCGAACAAATGTCGGACACTCGAGCAATTGAAACCTCGAAGGCCTTCATAGAAAAATGCCGTTCACGCGATCCTCTTCCTGCAAGCTATTTTGACATCTTCTCGGACTCGAACGATTAGTGACAATGGGCGAGCATTTCACTCTGCATAGCAACAGCCAGTGAGTCCTTGGTAGCATGGTAAATGGTGTTCAACAACTGAAAAATCATCTGCCTTTAAAATTCATCTAAATTTGCATTCAAAAGCAATAAAAGAAAGAAAAGATGGAATCACCTGGAGTTTGTCAGAGCAGTTGAAATTTGCTTTGAGTTGGTGGTCGAGCATGAAGCCAGTGTTTTCAGGAGTTACGACGTCCATGGAGGCCATCACGCAACCGTACAGAAAACGGGCCTTAAGATTGTGCACGTTTCAAAATAATTATTGGTTATTATGGTCAGAAAGAATGTTTTATAATCATATTAGTAGGACTACAACTGTCAGCATCATCTTCACATTGTCACATGGGAAGACGATGTTGCGAATGCAACTTAAACGACAAGTAGTTCATTATAATAATATCAACTAGGTGTTATTACGAACAAAGTATTAACGGAGAAACGAAAGGCGGCCCGAGCACTTGGAACGGCCGACCGAACGACCTACCTGATGGTAGCACCCTGCCGGTATAAAGACTGCATCGTCGAGATGCTGTACGACGGTTATCGGCTCGACGTTTTGATCTCTCTTCAGAAGTTTGAGGTCGTCGACGTTCAGATAGACGGGCGACTTGACCGCCGCACCGTCGCAAGAAGCCTTCATTTGTTTCTGAGCAAATGATTGGAAATTAATTCATCGTGGACTAATTATTTTCTGAGATTCAAACTTTGCCAACCTCCACAATGAGTTTCTCGACAATGTCGTTGTGCTGCCTCTCGAACACGTGCCACACCACTCCGGGCTTCGTGGCCGTGTCGGAAAGTTTTAATCCGCAGCCAATTTTCATGAGATATTTCTCTGCAGCTGAAAATAAAAATACATAAATTATAAGGCAACATGTGACATGTTTATTACAAAGGTTCAGGACAAATACAAGTACCAGATAGGTGATTGTTCACATCATCCTTGGGTGTGACCACACAAGCTAGGAGTGTCATGATGTCACAACCTTCAAGTTTCATGGGAAGAGAGCCTTCGAACATGTCCAGTTGACCATATCCGACGTGGAGGTGAGGCCCCAGGTCGGGCTTGGCAAAGAAATCAGGAAGCCGAGAAGTCAAATTGAAACGACCGGATTCTGACGTGTAAGCTTGTATGGGCAGAGACTGATAAGACGAAACAAAGTGCATGCATAACAGATTCAATACTTAAAAATTATCATTTGATATTATACCTCCATCAGATTTTGAAACTGATTTGGAAATGTATCTCTGAATTCGTCTTTTGAAGATCCCCATGTGAAAACAGGTGATAGCATGGCATCAGTGGTTAACAATCCATATTGATTGTGCTTCACTCTGGCAGACACTTTCTCAAAACCTTCCCAGAACCTTCTGCAGGCAACTGCATCCAAAAAGGAATCAAAATGATTCGGATCGGATCTCGCCAAGGTGCGGTAAAGGAGGTCGGGTCGCCACAAGTCGATGTCGAGATTGCATTTCGAAGCAACAATCGGGAGCCCCTTAGACCAGTGCTCCTGGAAGTTGCCGAGAAAGAGACCGGACACGGCAGACGACGCATCCGTCACGTGCAATAATCTTTCTTTTTGCAACATTGTCATACATTTTCCTTGACTAAAATAAGACAGAGATTCAATTATTTTTTTAAATCAAAGGAAAAGCAGACGTAGAGAAAACAAATCCTTACAATTTTGTACCATTAGCTGTGGGTCCCATACTTTCTGCCTCTTTTCCTCTTATGTTTATTTCCTGCATCTTCTTTGCTCCAACAAATGGAGAGTTTTGAGGCATGCAAGGTTGGTTTTTACTCTCAAGTTGGTTTTCATCATTTTGGATCTGCTTCTCAGCCACGTCTGCCAACACGGCCAACCGATCGAACGCCGAACTCAAAAACGGCAAGGAATTCGGCCGAGTTCCGGAAGGAGTTCGAAGCTCGAGGTATCTTTCCAAGAGTTCTTCCAGGTACCACAAGACTAAAAATAGAAACCAATTGAACTCATTTTATTGAACACAATCACAGAAAACATAAAACATGAAATGATCAAAATTGATCAAAAGATACATCTGCAAGGACATAGTCCTTAAGGATATTTAATTAAGGATGACCTGTAACAACGGCAATAATTCATACAATATTGAGCATTCACCCACCATCACTGGGAATGGTTTGGGCCACCATAAGCTTGCGTGGATCGTGGAGTTGCTGCTTGTTGTGACAAGTGAGCCACCTGTCTGCAGGTTCCTCGTTGCACGACTTCAACGTGCTCGGATCGTCCTGTCTCTGGTTCCTGCACTTCTTCATCTTCAGAGCATCTTGTCTCGAAGGAGAGTCGTCCGAGAAGTTGAAGTGATCGAATTTGTCGTCCCCCGAAGCATTCTCTGCAGTCATCATCTTCATCTTCTTCATTTGGAAGACCTTCTCCTTGTGACAAGAAATACAGACTGCAAATCCGCACTCGGTGCACACGCAGTGAATGTTGAAAAGCGCGACGTCGCACACGTCGCACATCTCCTTCACTCCCTGAACTGCTCTCTTCCACATGGTAGCAGTGCTTCCATTGTGGAATACTTTTAAAAAAATCGCACGACATAAAATTTCGGCCATTGACAACTAAAATTTACAAAATTGGATTCTTACTGGATTTGCGACACCACGTTTCAGCCATCCTCTCGAGTCTGATGATCTTTGAAAATGGTTCATGGAGGTGAGCCAGAAGGTAAGAGGCCACCTGTTGATCGAGCAAGGGTCCGACGATCGGTAGCGTCGGAAACCACAGCTCCATGTCGGGAACCGTGATGTCGTTAAGATCGGAAAATCCGGAAACGGTTAGATGACGTTTGGAAATGTATCGAAGCCTGAAGAAGTTTATTAAGCCAATTTAACTTCATGTTTATTTTCATTAGTATTTAAGATTATGTTAGAAACCTTCTGAAAGCATAGAATCTGCAGAAATCATTCGGAGCTTTTCTGTCCTTCTTGTTCTTGATGGTTCTGCATTCTCGGCACTTGATGAGTCTCGGGGTGACCTCGTGACATGATCCGTCTTGGAGGAAGGGCTCCAGTGTTTCCGATCTTTTTTCTTTAGAAGTGCGGTTCAAAACTTGCGACGAAAGAACGGCAGAAGGGTCGTCTGTTTACAAATTCAAAAAAGATGATGAAAGTCACACAAGTTACCTGGTAGTGCTGTTGAATGATGTTTTGTAAACAAAACAGTTTGACTGACCTCTTTTGCTTGCCACTCTTAGTTCCCTCAGTCTCCCCTTCATTTTCTCGATGCATTCGTAGCTTCCTTTCTCCGAATCTTTGCGAGATTGAAGTTTGAAATCTTGTGCACCACTGCGCTGACTGGCCACACTTTTCCCTTCATCCTGTATAAAAAAAAAGCAACTTTGATGTTCAATCAAAAAATCGACTGAGATTGGAGATAAAATTGTTGTCAATCATGAAAAGTGACTTAAACAATGTTTAGAGCGAATGAAGAGACAACGACCTCATTATCAGAGGTCCAGCCATCATTTGAATCTTCAACTGCAGAAGTGGAGGGTGTCATGATGTCTTCATGAGAGATGTCATATGGTTTTGATGTGGTAACTTCACTCATGCTATTCCTGACGTCGCCCCCAATGATTAATTTTGCAAGGTTATTTGGAGAAATGTTCTCAGTGCTCGAAGAGCTATCATTTCGACTGTCTTCGTCGTATCTCTTCAGCCATGCCTTCTTGAACTTCACGGGCACATTGGAAGAACAAACGGAAGACGAACGAACGGCCAGACTAGAGTCATTAGCTTCTGATGATGAGGTAAATGTTGGTGTGCCACCAATGGACCTGATAATATTTTGTCATGAAATCAATCTTAAAATACAAAATCACGATTGTCGACGGTCGAACAGATTGAAAAATCTACCAAGAATGTTGCAAATCAAAGTAGAGCCAAAATTAACAAAATCAACAGTCATGGAACTAGAGTTGCAATTTGTAAAATGTTTAAAAAAATTTTTAGTTAATAGGACCCCACAATCAGTTAAACAATTAAGAAAATGCAATTTTTAATTACATCAATCATGTGAAACGATTGATCATCCTAAAACTTCTAAAATTGATCAATTAATCGAGGCATTAAAGTCAATTAAAAATCTCTAAAATTCATCACAATTAACTGATTCCACAATTGCTTGGTAAAGGAAATTCAATAAGTAAAAGATAGAAACAGACTCACCTGATCACGAGCGGACTGCATGCACTCCTCGTCTCGGAATCCGTTCCGACGGCATTGTCCCCGGAGGAGTCCGGCGACGAAATGCACTTGAGGGATGATGCGGACGAAGTCGGCAGAAGACTTTCCTCCGCGACGCGGTCGTGAGAAATTTCAGATTCGTCCGCTCGTCGCCGGCAATGCGATCCGTCCTCGACTCGGTATTTTAGGAAAGAAGCGACAGAAGGACCGCAGAGACGGTGCACTTCAGAAAAGGCAGACGAGGAAGGCACGGTCGTGGCTTCCGTCTTAACGGAAACGTCGGTTCCGACCGATCCCACCGTGCCGCAATCTGGCGTGCGCGTCAGCTTCTCCCTTCTCACGTCTTCCAGTTTCGACACGACTCGGCTCGTCGAACCTCCCTCGGCAAAGGCGACGTTCGCGGTTCTTTCTTCCTTGCTCAAGGAACGAGCGGACGGAATGTCCGGCGTCGTCGCCCGAAAACAACTCTGCAGCCTGCGGTTCGGAGCTAAAGACGACGATTGGGGAAGGAGACCGAGTCGAGGCGACGTGACTTTCCTCTCCGATCCACAGAAAAGAAGGCTGGTGACATCCACAAATCTATCTGAAATCCTTAGTTTTTTGGCATTCGTAGGTGGCAGAGCTTGTTCGGACGAGCGCTTCTTGCCGAGAGCTGCGAGGGATACTTCTCCGCGAGCGGAATCGACGGCCGAATTCACGTCGTCGGAAAGTGACCGGGAGTTGTTCGACGGAGGAAGCAACCGGTCGATGAGAGATTGATCGATGCCTTTGAAGCCCTTATAATCAAGAACAATTATGGAATTTGAAAGTAGGGCTTGCTGTTCCCGCGAGGGAACTTTATCGTGCCAGAATTGCATAGATGGCTGATTAGATTTGGAAACCACATTGGCAGACAGAGAGAAGGTTTGCTTTTTTTTAAGATCAAGCACCTCTGGTGAGATCTCCACTTTGGACTGACTAAATGCAAAATCACTTACGATGTTCGAATTTGAAACCAATTTATTTGAAAGCAGGAGAAAGTTGGGTGTCAGAGTTTCATCTTTGCTGGTCATCAACTTGACTTGTGAAGTAGTGCTGTGAGCTTGATTATATGCAGGTAGAATAGCAGGTTGTTGCAACTGATGAAATTGTTGTGCATGCAATTTCAAATATTCCTGCAACTGATCTTGCTGCAGTTTGATGAGGGGGTCGTCGGGAGCACTTTTTAACATGGAAACACTGGGAAGGTAAACGTTCCCACTGAGGTCTAACGTAGGCTTGAGAGATTCCACAGAAGAATTTGTTACTAATGAGGATATGTTTGACATGCAGGATTTTGGCTTAGGAGCGGAATGAACGGAATTTGATTCGGAACCGAAATAACGCGACGACCGAGAGTTCGCTTTCGAGGGCCTCGCGTGTGGATCGAATACTGCAGTGTGACCGTGATGAGGCGACGAAGACTTGTCGAAGCAAGAGGGTGGTTGTGTTTGGTGGGGCATGGTTAGCATCATACCAGGAACAATTGTTGCCTGTGGGCCAATGGGATGTCTCACCTGCTGAAAGGAAAAGTAGAAGAAAATCAATTCATAATTTTTGATGTACGTAATGGCATCCGTCAGATGACGGAGATTGTAACTAGCTAGCATTTTGTAAGCTCACCAAAGACTTGCTGAAGTGGTGGTTAACAGCCTCTCCTGGCTTTTCAGGTTCATGAACTATGAACTTTGGCTCCATTCTTTCTAGCCTCACATTCTTCTCATTCCTAATCCTGAAATGTAATGTTTTTCTAAGTCTTGCTTCTAAATGTCAAGGTAATAAATAGTTGCTCACATTCCTAAAATCTCTTCTTTTCCCAGTAATCCAGAATCATAATGTCCAGGAAAACTTGTTTGAAATGTTTTTATAGCACGCGTCTTCTGAATTTCGTCTGCGGCGGACTGGAGCCGAAGTCCAACGTTTTCGGCCGAAGCGGCGACTCGTTCCGTGGCACTTCCCACGGAGGAGCCGGGTTTGTGTCGGTCGGACGGATTCGCGACCATCTTCACGGAACCATTGAGCATCGGTAGAAACGGTATGTAACCCAGTGGAATGAGGTTTCTAGCCGATCGATCGACCGAACCGTACGTCGAAGGACGGTTCAGATTCTCTGCGACCGAGCCGGGCTCGTCTCCGAAGTCGGAGATCGCGTCGTCCGTCTCATCTTGCAGACCGACGGCAGGAAAGACCGTTCGAACGGGCTCAGGGAGAAGGCCGGACACGGAGACGCAAGGCTCCGAGGCCGACGCGGCCCGAGAAGGATCCGTTTTCTTCCGCCCTCTCGCATCCGCCGAAGACGCGGGCGAGCTCAAATCGACCGGAACGTCGTCGATGATGTAACCCACTCTGCCAGTGCCTAAAAATTCCTTTTTGTCAGATTGCATGGTCCCAGAATTTGAAATTTTCTTTGCTGTAGTCTTTTGAAATATTCTTTTATCCTACAAGAACAAAGTTAAGCACATCTTTATTTTACTAAAAATTTTATTTTATTTTATTTTTTGATTTGATACATTATTAAGCAGAGCTTAATTTTTTTTAGAATTATTTAGCAACATCATAATGCAGAAGTCATTCATACCTGTCCTATATTTTTGGGGGACGCAATGCAGGCAGTATTGTGAATGAATTCCTCCTCTTCTTCTGTAAGGAATATGACTCCCTTCTCCTTTGTCTTTTTATTTTTCTCAAGTTTCCCCAGAGATTTCTTTGAACTTGCTAAGTTATTTGAGATCAAATTAGTATTGGACTCTAACGTCTGACTGCAAATTACCAATTTGCATTTCTCAACATTGTTAAGTGCCTTAGTGTTTGATGTATTAATTTTGTTGACAGGATTTGATAGCTTTCTGTCAGATCTTTTGAAACTACTTTCACTTGATTCTGATGACGATGACGATGAGGAGGAGGACGAAGAAGAGGAAAAAGAGGAAGATGAAGATGATGAGAGCTTTTGTTTTACTTGTTTGAAAAGTGATCTGCCATTATTATTGTCCCTTCTGCATGTTTTGAAATCGTTGAACCTCTGAGGTCTGAGCAAATCTTCAGCAGCACAAATGCCAAATTTCTGTTTTACATCAAGCTGAGTGGAAGGATGACTTTGTGGCTTCTTGTTAGCTTTGATTAATCCAGAGTCTTCTCCATTAGCCTCAGGCTTGGAACACTGAGTGGGTGATCTTGTTTTTCTTTTCTGAAAACAGATTTCATTTAAAAACAATCCTGAGTCTTTAGCATAAAGAGTCCAACTTAATTAACCTTAGGATTGTCTCTTATAACAGATTTTTTCCGTTTCTTTTCCAAATTATTTGATAAATTCTTGGAGTTTGCAGTATTTTTGTTCCGACTAGGTCTTATTTTGACGTGATCACCATTCAGTAGAGAAGTAACAACTGAAGATTTCAAAACATTATCTTTAACAACTCTGATGAGACTCATGAGAGACATGCACTGAAGAGTTCAATTAGTTAGAAAATAAATGCAGTACAAAGTAATTCATGGTTGTGCATAGACATTTTATCCCTGCTAAGGAAACCTGCTTCATGCATATTAACGAGGCAAACATTCACCAAAGATGGGAACTTAGGATCATCTGACACAGCCAAATATCCAAAAGGTATGAATCCCATATGAATGTAATTTGACCTTAACCCCAACTCTATCCTCCTATTAATCAATATCATATAAAGTAATAATAATAATAATATTATTATTATTATTATTATAATAGGCAGCTTTTATTATTATTATTATTATTATTATTATTAATGTCATTAAATATATATAGCATAATTGGCCAAATGCCCCAATTGATGCATTTCCATAAACACTGAAGACATTGCAAACTCAAGAATTTTCAGTTATGCAAGAGACTTTAATAAAATAAACGAACAACTCAAGAATATTTTATCCGATCGAAAGAGATTGCTTGAAATCTTATAAAAAAAAAACTACATCCATTCTTAGAGATCCCCACATCACTTGTTGAAGTTATTTATGGAGTTTTACGGAGTTTTAAGAAATGCAATAAAGTTCTAAAGGAATAATATAATGTTCAAACCTCAGGATCGATCGAATAAGTTCCTCTTGAAGAGACGTAATTCTTAAAGAAGAAAATGCAAAGTGACCTCACTTTAGCAACTCAAGAGCCTCTTCATTGTTACCTTTCTTAACAGAAGCGAACCTTTGGTGGCACTGCATGCTCGTGAACAACAGCGCAAGCGCCTTGAAAACATGAGAGAAAGCAGAATAAAAACAAACGCCTTCCAATCTTGAATCACAAGAGCTCGATTATATGCATTTTCATGATCAAGTTGCCGGGCTTAGCTGCTCGAGAAAGCTCACAATAAGCACCATTATATCGGTTCGCTTAGAGCTGTATGCGTACGTAGCTTACAACACATCGGAAGCACAAAGCAGACGTCCCAAGCCAGGAATAATCTGCTTCTTAGAGGAAATGTCAAGGAAAATTTAGAGCAGCTTTTAATTAATCTGACTGCATGCTTTCGAAGGTGTGGCATTTTTAAATGTAACTTCGACGAAATAATTCAGCGCTTCATTTGTCTTTGTTTCGCTTATGCATGCTTCTACTACGCTAATGCCGAGTCTGCTTTACTACTGGATTATCATTTACTTGCTAGGCTTTCAAATTTCAGATTTCAAAAAATATCCACCGAAAAGATACGTTAGAGTGAGACATGAGAATAATAAGGAGGTAACGACTGAAAGTCTTGAATTTGTAATGCATTCATGCAATACTACCAACCTGCAGATTCGGACGGAGCATGTCCAATGTAAAGATGATTGAATTAACAAATGAATATGCTCTCATCGGTTTTACGAAAGACTCGCGCCTAAAATATATCGGCAACCACCGTCCCCAACCTCCCTCATGCTGTAGCGATGCCAGGCTGATGAGCATAAAGATGGATGCACGTGCGAGAACAGTCAGCTTGCTACCGATGGCTTCTGTTTATGTCAACAGCTGAACAGCAGAGGTTACGTAAGTAATATTCGAACGTCTGCAAGTATCATTGGAAACCCTGGTAGTAGATTTAAATATTTCGAGCTGCAATTTGGACGACTTTATCTTGTAAGCATCACAACTACAGAGCAGATCTGCTGGGTTGGAGTAAGTAATGCGGTGCCTGCCAAAATTATGCTCGTCTTGTAAACAATATTATGTTCACCTTGTAAACAATATTATGTTCACCTTGTAAACAATATTATGTTCACCTTGTAAACAATATTATGTTCACCTTGTAAACAATATTGTGCTCGTCGTCTTGTAAACAATATTATGTCTTATAAACAATATTATGTCTTATAAACAATATTACGTCTTATAAACAATATTATGTTCACCTTGTAAACAATATTATGCTCCTCTACACTCACGAAAATGAAAATTTATTCAAACTAAACTGTATTCATTGTAACCACTTTAGTTTACGAGTTAAACTACAGACATAACCAAATACTATAACATATATCCCATTTTTGGAAAGCTCTTTAAACTTTTTAAGGATTGTGGTTATCCAATATGCAAAGTGGTTGAGTATTATTTGTTGCCATTAGTTCTCACCCCAGACTTATTTTTTAATCAAACAAATTTTCAAAAAATTACAACCCTTTTCACTTTATAAATGCCGAATTCAATGTAATTACCTGCCACAATGAATCGTCATCATCACTATCATCATGCTCCCGCTATCAGCATCATCATCATCGTCATCAACACTACCATCCTCACGACTATTATCATGCCGCATCATCTCGACTCCCCATCGAGGCACTACAGCAAGCAGCATAAATTGCAGGTGCAAGTCTGACAATGCAGTACGAGCTAATGAATATTCATGACTTGAGAACAGCTGATGGACACGACATCAATAGGACGTTCGAATGTATTATCATAACGCTTTCGTTTGAAGAAGCACGTGGATTGTTTAAAAGCAAGCAAACAAACGAACAAACAAGCAAACAAACAAACAAACAAACGGTTGTAAACAGACAAGCAACTCCTCCTCACCTCCTTCTCCAATGAGAGACATTTGAACTAGACTCGGGCTGACGTGGTGCTCCTCGAGGACTGTGTCATCGAGGATGATTAGCATCTGGTGGACATTTTCAATATTCATTTGACGTCTATCATTCCACAAATTCTTTGCAATCAATGAGAGACAACACACTATCCATTTATAATCCAATTATGATTGTTTAGATAAATACGTTAGTGTAAGAGTGAAAAGCGTAAATAGTGAAAATATTCTTCATTGTTTGCTACATTTCATATTCTGGTCAGCACGTAAATCAATAAACCATGCAACATATTCATCACCAGCAGCCACGAGCAATAACAACATTCAATAGTTCTTTGATCATTTTAAGAGTCTGCTTCTCTCTCAGCAATCAAAGTCCACTTGGAGTTGTGCACACCCATCCTTATTAAACGAACATGAGAGGCTTCGTGGAAGGGCACATTACATCAGCCAATATATTATTTCAATGCTTATAATTGTATTGCTAAATTCTAAGAACCTGTGAGTTTTCGTCGACCATCCTTATGACTGCAGTGAACCATTGTGTGGTGCTGTAAACCTGGGTCCTGTAAACTTGAACTCTGAAACCCACGAGGATGAGTGGCATGTTGAGGAGGATATTCTGGCCGTTTTGAACGTCCCACCACTTCTCCACCTCACCCATCAACGGGCGGTCGTCGCACAAACCATTCTCCAACTTCAAATGATCCTCCTATGGCAACAGCATCAAATTATGGATATAATAACCTAATTTATATTTATTTGTCGTAAATTAATTATTACGCCAATAGTTACATAATTACAATGCGGGTATTACATTATGTCACATAATTACAGTGTCGTCCAGGCGAGTCCGTGGCTTGATTATTGATTATTTATAAAAAACGAATGCTTAGGTTTGATTATGTTGGATAACTTGTCCATAAATTGATGACTTAACAATAAATATCACATCTAAAGCAGGCATTTCCAAAACATTGGAAAACATTTCCTGCAGCACGACCCTAAAAGTTAACGCAAGATTATTAATCATATGAAATTATTAAAAAAATAAAATGAATAGAATCAGCTACGTGTTCAGTGATATTCGTCGTAAATGTTACTTTCTCACTTGTTGGTGGACTTAACATTTAAAGCATTCCTTACACAAATCTCAAGACAGAAAACAGAAACACATCAAATTCACGTGGACAACTTTCTTAATTTAACTTTCTTAACAGCATCCCTTGAACACAGCAATTAAATAAATGCTAAAATAAGAATCTTAAGAGATAGGACTTGTTTAGAATCAAGAAAACACTTTAGTAGTCATGGCAACAAGCACGACGACGATGGCGGCGGCGATGAGCCGACGTAACGACTACCTTAAATGGCAAAAGCCGAGTCGGATCGAGGTGGAAAATCAACTTCCTACTCTGCAGTATCTCGGCCACGACTTCATTCTCTCCGACTTTAATGTCGCCACAGACTTTCCTAAAAATCTGAAAGAAATCAGAAATAAATCATTTGAAAACTCATCGAAACAACTTTTCAGGTGCAACTGTACGTGCAGTTGATACTCTTTTAAAATCCAAAAACCAAGATTAATTTTAAAGCTTGTTTTTAGGTTAAACAGGTTTAAAAGCCAACAAATCCTTGGAACAAAATCCTTGACATTCAAGTCGATCGGCTGATGAGCTCGAGTTGGCATATTTAATTAAACAGTCTCTGCTTGGAAGATTTGCCTCACAAAAGCCAATTAAAAGCTGATTAATAATAATAATAGTAATAATTGTTTACTTTAATAGGACAACATCTCATCATCTTCTGCTAATTAATAGACTCCTGAATGATTCAGAATATTTTGAAAGAAAGAGAACTTTGCTGTGCATCGTGGTTACCTGCGTAGAAGCACACACAACAGACGCTTCATCATCGTCATCATCATTCCGTGATGATCGATATGAACTCATAACATGCACATAAACATAAAATGAATCATCGGACACTATCTCCACAAAACAACAAATGTAAACATACATTATCTTTACATCAACAACAACGTTACCACCTAGTCATTATTTTAGAACAATTGTGTTGTCGAAAATGTGTTAGAATTTCTTCAGAATAAAAACAAAAAAATTAAAATTTAGTTTGGAAACAACTATTTAATCGGATTA
This sequence comes from Hirudo medicinalis, assembly GCA_011800805.1. NCBI lineage: Eukaryota > Metazoa > Annelida > Clitellata > Hirudinida > Hirudinidae > Hirudo > Hirudo medicinalis. The sequence continues at coordinate 91,680 of MPNW01000634.1, forward strand.
AAAACCCAGTAAAAAGATAATCCCTCGTGAATCTTGTAGCTTTACACTTTCACAACAGGGAAGCAACAGACACTTCACTCACTTTATTTTTTTATATTTTTTATATAAAAGAAAAGCCTTTATTTATTAAAATAAAGAAAATAAACACAAAGGCAGAAATATAGCTGAAGAAGATGATAAAGAAGATGATTCTTAATATGATTGAATATCTTAAAGGCTCACAAGTGCAGGCAGGTGACTTGTTGAAGGCTCTCTCTCGTCTGTCTCAGGCTGTGAATTGTCGTCGTTACATTTGTCACTCGGAATCCAGGCCAGGGAGTCTTCCACCATTAAAAGGCACAATTGATCTGCTGTCGTCAGCCATTCTCTTGTTTCCCATGGTTTGTTATCGAATTCAACGAGGATCTGAAACAATTTTGAGACGAACGACGTTTACAACTTGGATGTTCGTCACTTCCAAGATGAAAATTAAACAAAAGATATTTTAAAACATATTGTAGAGGTTGAATTTCCTGTGATGTTCTTGTAGTGATGATGTTATGTTATGTGATGATGTTATATTATGTGATGATGTTATATTATGTGATGATGTTACATTATGTGATGATGTTATATTATGTGATGATGTTACATTATGTGATGATGTTATATTATGTGATGATGTTATATTATGTGATGATGTTATATTATGTGATGATGTTATATTATGTGATGATGTTATATTATGTGATGATGTTATATTATGTGATGATGTTATATTATGTGATGATGTTACATTATGTGATGATGTTATATTATGTGATGATGTTATATTATGTGATGATGTTATATTATGTGATGAAATTGTGGACTGATGATAATTTAGCTCCTACGCACTTAAGTCCACCCGCTAAATCCAGGTAAAAATCAATCCAGGTGCTCAAAGTTGGCAAAGTAGCATATGCACGATGATTGGTTATTCAACTCAGCCAATAGGAAACAAGTAAACAAGGATTCTACTTCGAACTAGCTTGAGATAATTCCAAAGAAATGATCTTGTTTATTTAAGGCGAACTTTAGAATCGCAACCAGCATCTCAACAATCAAGTTTCATCTTTGAAATAATTTCATATTTGAATACTTCTTCAAATAAAGTGATTCTCTAAACAGCTGCTAGCGTCAGTGAAGCACGCCCATAATTAATATTAAATTTTCATCCCCTACGTTTGTCGAGGGTCAGTTTCAATAAGGCTAATTCGAATAGCCAGGGTATGATGGCGAGATGATCAAGTGAATAAAGTGTAAAGTTCGAATGAGGGAAAACAGCGAACTATGGACATGTTCTGAAATCAATCAACAACCAATGATAATTGGCACCAGAAGTTCAGACGAAGTTTAAACACCACAAGAAACAAAAGCACACATGCCCATGTCTGCATCTAGCAATTTAAGTGCCTCTTCTCAGAAGGTTGGCTATAATTTAAGGGAAGACGCAGCTTTATTAATGTGCACACCAGACAACAACTCCAACCTTCTTTAAAATGTTATACTAATTTATATGAGTATAAATATTTTATATTTATATGAATAAGAAAATGTCCTCACATGAAAACAAACTCGTCAAAGATATTATCTTAAAATTTAAAGATCGCTTCAATTACACCATCCCATTTTGTAGGTCAGACGCACACTTTAGACGATTATGGTAATACAATATGCTCTAGACACAGCATCATAATTGATGCCTGCCTTAATGAAGAAAACATCAGTGATGTTGACACTTCAAGCTCTTCAGCCTGCTGGTGAAACAACCTAGTGCATGCTAACAACTTGAGATTCATATTCATATGCAAACAATTAGTCCAAACGTCGTGCTATCCATGCATGCAAACTACTTAAAACTCCTCTAAGGACCCAACTCGATAAAAGCAGCTTAGAATTTTGAATGTTAGTCCATCTTGGTCTGCACAACTCTTAAATATGTCAAAGTTTACTAATCTTTTGAATTTATCTTGTAAATATTTTAAAAGATATTTTCTAATTTAGGCCAATGATATTTGAGCATTGTCTTAATGGATCAAAGCGAAATGCAAATATTCTGAAATTAACACGAATGAACAAGATGAATATACTAATAAGACAATAAACAAAAGGAAATACTTTATCACTCAATGTAAAGTAATGCAATAAAATCTCAGCTTACAATATAATTAAACTAAAACACTTTCATAGGAATGTAACTTTTTTATATTTTAAACATACACATTTCGAAGACCAATAAATTGGTTTAGCTAGAGATAATAAACATACTATAGAAAATCATTTGGAAGCTACAAAAATCACACATTAACAGTAATTTTATCAGCAATTGTCCCACATTTATTACATACCACCCTCGAAAAGCTGCGAAAACAAGCGCTTATCAAGACACATCAAATAAAGCACAAATACAAGTAAATAATTACCTGATGTGATTCTTCGTTTAAATCTTTGGAGGTGATCGCTCTAATAATTCCTCGTTTCAGTTCGAGATTTTCGAGCTTCAGTATTCCATTCTCAAAATCATTCGATTCGTTGCACGCTTGTAAAGTATTTTTCAACGATTTTTCGAAGCAAATAAACCGTTTCCCAACAAGTTCATCCTTGACTTTCAAAGCCATTTAACCAGAAATTCAAAATCGTAATCCGTTTCGAAAAGCACAAAATACATTATAACGTAGAAAACTTAAATGAAAATACTTTCTGAAGTTAAAGTAAGGAATCGAACGAGCTAACCATGATCACGAAACAAGATCAACGGAAACTGTATCTATCAGCTGAGAAATGCCTAGTTGCTGCCTGCAAAAGCCTTGAACGTTAAATGCCTTTACAACTAGGCTGCGTTTTATTTGTTCAAGAGCGTAAACAACTCCCTGCATGTGAGTCATGTAGAGCAGCGAAATTTAAATTGCCGATTTATTCGAGAGCGACATTTAAATACTACCATTACCGTGAGCAACTTTAGTTTTGTTACGGGACTTTATTCAGCCCACTACCACAGCGCCCACCATTTCGCGACTTGTTTTCGCTTCTACTCATTTCCGAATTTTATTGGAACATCAAAACACGCCCCTCACCTCGAGGGAAATAATATTTCGAATCAGCATTGCGATTTAGCTCTGCTTTCAAGAAACGATTGTACTTGCTTCTGTTGATGTCTTTGAGCTTCATTTAAAGGAGTGTTGCCCCATCTGTCGATAGCGTCTAAGGGTGCTTGGCAGACATCCACAAGGAACTTGACACAATCCAAATGCCCCTCTGAAGAAGCAACGTGCAGAGCTGTCCTCCCATCATAATCACTCAGATCAGCTTTTGCACCACTGCTGCAAAGTCTCTCTAAGGATTGTTTGTCTCCTCTGCAAACATTGACATGTTTGTGGCACATATTTCGACTCACGAAATTTAACAGAAAATTTTACTTAGAGTCATGGAGTGAAAATGCAAAAAAAGACTTGTTCTTAAGAAAAACAAAATGAACAAAGGTTAAGAGATTGAGATTGATTGTGACCTATAAGCACAATACATCATTTGACCAATGAGAGCTGCCCTGGCAAAAGATTTGTGGCCACCTAGGTATATCTGCTGGGACTTCACACTTGATGAGTTAAACTTGTGGACAGAGAATCTAAAATACATTTATCATCTTTAAGGAAATAGGAAATTCAGTACTGACATGGTAGCAATATCTTTAATAGGTCATATAACCACTTAAAATTGCTGTATATTTCAAATTTGTATCTAAAGTGCATCTGACAATGTTGTGGATACAATGCAACTAATGTTCAATGAACATTTCCAATCTAATTAAACTTTTGTTTAAACCTCTTGGCAAGCTCCTTGCAAAACTGCAGAGACCTGACACTGTTCCCAAACTTGTCAAGAGAGGGTGACCATAAACACAATCCCATCACCCCATTGACTACAACCATGGTCATGCCCGACAGTGAAGACACAACAGGGAGACGAACGGATCTCGAAAATTGAGAAGAGGACTGCATGTATGTCAAAATGTTTCTCACTGCCAAAGGCTCCAGTGTTGGTGAGCAACTATTGCTGCCAATAGGACACCTAAAATTAAAGCTGGATTTTGCCACAAAAATTAAGTTCGTAAGATGTACACTAAAAAGTTAAATGTTAATTTTAATTAATTAGCAGCAGCAGAATTAAGCTGCTGAAATTACCTGCCATAATTAGCCAGAGTGGCAGCCATAAGAGCACCAGACTGTACATCAACTGACAAACAATTTGTTTGCAGTTGCAGTGTGACACAGTCATCCAACTGAAAGCCTGCAGAAAGCTTAAGTAATAATAAATCACTTTTGCATTTTTTATCTTACACTTGTATTTTTGATTTTTTACATGTTTATGCATTCTCATCTAATTTAATTACTTTTTTTTACAGATAATTGATGCAAAAATACAATAAAATTTTAAGTTATTAATTTAAAGTTTAAATTAAAATCTAAATAAAACCTTAAGCAAGAAATCAAAGCATCAGTTAAAAAGAAATTCTAATCTCAAAAGAATTCATTTTGAAGTCTTCAGCTTAATGCTTTATGCCAGAAAGAACTTAATCCCATTTAAAATAAAATCTTTTAAAATCAAACTAACTTGTAATAAGTAAATAGTTCTTAAGAATAAGAACAGCATGAAATCCAACCCTACTTGGAGCTCAAAGTAACATTTTGAAACTTTGAAGCATGACTTCATTATTAAATGCATAACCTTCAGGAAATAGATTTCCATTGGCAAGATGATGAGCAACGGATTTTGTCTTATGAGACCAGGTGTGGGCCACATCAAACACCTCTTTGCTAAATTTTAAGCCACCATTTCCACCCAAAAGTTGTTTGTAATCATTCAAAATCTCTGAAAATTTATCTCCTTCACTGGGAGAACATTTGAGCATTAATGATGAGACTAACAGAGATCCCATGATATTGAGAGGAATTGAGCAATGCAACGATCCACTCGAACCACTCGCAAGATTATGTGCACATGCTAACTCTTTATCAATAAACCTAAAATCAAAGTACATTTTCTAATCTTTGTACAACATAGTACTTATAACTTTTTAAAACTGTTATACCTATGGACTTCACCAAAGCCAAGTCGTTTGACAGCAAATGCATAATTGAATGGCCAGCTACACGAATGCAGAGGGCAAAGAACATCAAAATCCCCAATATCATGTCGTTGACCATCAACAGTACACATAGAAACCCCCCAGTAGTCAGAGCCATTAATGCCATAGCTAAAATATTGTGATGTATTCTCTGGATAAGGCCAATGTGACACTGTTCCTGATGAATTGGTCCGACATTCCTGATATATATCATTCAAATGCTTACAAAAAAGACTAAAATCAGGTATCACAAAATCGTCACAGATGGCCTTATGTATTAAATCTTCTTTTCCACTAATGATCGATTTAAATGTTTCCAAATCCATTTTGTCTAAGTCAGTTGTCAATCGTTTTTCTTCTGCTCTTTCACGAATCACGACCAGGCGTGGATCATTAATCCGAATACCAGAAGAACCAATGTTTGTAACTAGCTCATTAAGAGAAACGGTTTCTCCAACTTTTAGTAAATCAAACAACTTTCTGGCATATCGATTCGAACATCCTTCCTTGTCTCCAAAGCCAAAGCCTTGACTTGGAGTAAGTCTGGATAAACTACGTATGAAATTAGAACTTCCAAAATGATTATTACCCTTTCTATTGAAATGACTATACGATAATAATCTAATATGAAAGTTTAAGTTCTTTACAAGCGCCCCCGTACCCAGTAGCACCATTTTTTTAAAAATGAAATTACGATCTTTAACAGGTTATCTGATAACATTTAACCAGCGTTTGACTTTTGAATGATTATGTTTGATTTCTTTTTTTGTTTCAAATAATAATATTTCACGCTCGATTTAAATTTACATTTTTTGGAACAGGCAACATTTGTGATGTTAATGTTTATATTATAGATGTTAAATACCATAATAGATGTATGTATAAGGTAAATCTTAAATTTTTTCAGAAATGTTTTTTTAGGCGGAGTGGGGTTTTTGTTTTTATCCTACATGGTACTTTTGTTTAAATTCTTTATAAAAAGCAACCAGTTAGTTAATACTTAATAAGCCTTAACACCAAAGAAAAAGAAGGAACGATTTATTAAAATTATTGAATTCGAGAACAAGGAATGTTGAAATATCTGTTAAGACTTCCACGCGCACTATTGAATTGTTTTACTTATTTATTACAAATAAACGGAGGACCGAAGCTTCGTATCCACTCGAACACAAACATTTCCAAATTTTTTTTATCAACAATCTTAAATTCTGAATTGTATTAACCCACATGTCTAATTAACTAATTAACTTTTTTTAACGTAGGTTGTGTTTTCCTAAACTTTATAATCAAATAATATGCTATGTTATTCAATAAAGGAAGTGCAATTAATTTTTTAGGCTTAATGATTCACCTCCTCTCTTCCTGGTTTTCTTTTTATGGGGAATGATGGTGAAATTTAAGACTTAAACTTTAACCATTCGAATAAAAAATACAACAAAATAAAAAAATCACTCGGTTGTTATAATAGCAGCGCACAATCCTTGAAAGACATAATTCTCGGTTCCATTCTGTCTATATAAACATTGCAACGAATTAACAGGTGTAGCCGGTGTAACGGTATAAATGTATCGGCTCGGAGTGTAAGAGTTATGTTGCTGGGCCATTAAACCTCGCTTCGAAAATTTAAAACTATTTTTGAATCGGGATTAATGTAAGCCTTAGTTTGACTGGTAATCAGAATTGAAAAATGATTATGTAACCTTCAAGCGCTTATTTTGACAGATGGGAAAGTCATATAGAAATGGATTTCAGTTAAACAAGTATGAAATTAAATCGACTCCAAAGAAGCTGATTAAAACTATTTTTTTGATATCCATTTTTGGATTTGTATTAACCAATATCAGTTTTTTAATTGGTGACCGAAGTTTATCTGATGTGAGTTTTACAGCTTGAATTTTTAAATTATCATTCTTCAATTTAGCCTACTTTAATGTATTTATAACTCATACTTAAACTGTAATTTTGGCATGGGAAACACTGGCCCGAATATTGGTCTAAATGTAGGTATAATGTATGATATAATATACAAATTTGTTATAGATGTTAAAGTGAGAATTATGCGAAATATAATCTAATGAAACTGCATCTCCGACTTTATGCTAACTTTATGCCAACATTAAAAGGATTTGTCTGAGGATTATATCCTGATGAGCAATGAATCTCGTGAAGAAGACAGAGTGAGATTCCTTGCAGATAAAGAAAAACGTCAACACATTGTCAATCATTTGAAGTTCGCAGACAATCACAAAGAGTTTGGCCTTCCTTCTAATCTTACCTCTGGATTGAAAGGAACAAATTTCACTCTGAATTCAAGTCACTGGATGTTTTTGGATCATGTTCACAAAATTGATCCCATGTTGTTGGAAATCAAAAACACCATTTGGGAATCTAACAAACGTCAAATCGTTTTTAATCTTGACAAGTGCGCTTGAGGATTTATTTATTTGTTTATTTAAATCTGAGCTGAAAATTTAAAACATTTAGAAAATATTACTTCTTAAATATAATGTTTTCTTGCTTATTTCACACCTCAACTCCACCACATAAGTTGGCCAGTTTTATTAACCAGTTTCTTCGCAAGCAGTTGTTTCTATAAAAATAAGGGCCCCAATAAAAAAGTTGGTTTGCAGCTGAAAGTGCAGTGAATTTAAGTGGAATGTATAAAAATGTAAACATTTTATTTTAAAACTATTTCAAGTGAATATTATTTGTTAATCCATTATTTAACAAATAAATCTATGCCTGCTTTCTCGCGATAGGTTCGATCTGCCCTCGAGTGAATCTTCGACGGTCATAGTAGTTCAGGTGCACAACAGGACTGAATATTTGGAACACCTCATTGATTCCCTGAGGAATGCCAAAGATATTTCAAAGGCCCTGTTAATTTTCAGCCATGATCATTACTCCATCCAGTTGAATGACATAGTCCAATCTATTGACTTTTGTCCTGTTAGTTTAGTTTGTTAGACAAATATTTAAGGTTCTAAGGTCTCACATCATTAAAATGTGTCAAAGTATTAGTAAACCACAAAATGATATATTACCATGTCAATGACAATTTCTATTTGCATCCAAAATTTATTGCTAATCTAATCACACAAATGCTTATAGAAATGCAGACATTTCATTGTTATCAATGATAAGAAAAGTTGAGCAAATATTTTATTCTTCTTGATGCTGTTGCGATAACAGGTCATGCAGATATTTTATCCCTACTCACAACAACTCTACCAACAAGAATTTCCTGGCGAAGACCCTCGAGATTGCCCCAGGGACATCACGAGAGAAAAGTAACTTTATAAATAATAATTATGCTCGTTTCTTTGGTTATTAATTTCTTGATTTTTGTTTGGGGAGGTTAGAGGGTTTCTTTTCTAAAGATTGGCATGGTCATGCAAAAAGATAACTTGTTTTCCAATAAGTTGATTGAGAGTCAATAAGAGTGGATTTATTTATCATTTCAATGAAGCTTTTAAGTTAAAGTTGGTGAAGATCATAATCATCAATTTCAAATGTTGGTTATACATTCTTTTTTAAATTCAGAGCTCAGGAGCTGAACTGTTTGAACAAGAACTTTCCTGATAAGTACGGCCACTACAGGGAGGCAAAGTACACGCAGACCAAGCATCACTGGTTTTGGAAGGTTATTTGAGCGACTTATTATCATAATTATTTTGTCTTGTTTAAAGCAACAGTTACTGTTGTTGTTATGGTAATAGGTTGTTATTCAATTCAATAGCTAGATATTGTCATTGTCATCATATTGTTCACTGTAGCTATATTTGAAGTTTTGAATTCAAATTTGGTTTTCGTAAACAAAACTGATGCACAAGAGTGGACTGAATGAGAAGATAATTGTTTGGGTAATTACATTTGTTATAACATTAACAATAAATAGATTATTATAATAAGTTGTAATAAGCATTGTTTGAATGATCAATAATAGGATAACAAATGCATTGTGATTAGAGATTGACTGGGGACCCTGGCATTTGGCTAAGATTTTTAAGAAGTTTGAACCATTTATTTGTTGTAATACATGCGATTTATTCCACATTGGACTCCAAGTCGTCATAAAATCTTTTGTTTGGGGATTAAAGACATATATGTGCTGCAATGATGTGGAACAACACATTGCTATTATCTTCTACTTAAGTAATGGTTACAAGTTTTTTGGTAAAAGTCGCACTCTGTTCTTAATAATGCATTTTGCCACATTAAACACCCATTCACTTTCACTTGAGCTAGGAGATGGGCTGAAATACATTCTCGATAGTTTTGCCCATCCACTATCGCATCATCTTCAAAGTAGAAATAATTACGTGTCGAACTCTTGCAACATCCAATCCACCCTACCTCCACCTCCTCATTCAATACTGCCACACACCTGATAACCTATGTTCATCTCCCACCATTCATTTACACCAACCACTTCATAGATCATCCCTCTCGACAGAGGCTTCTCGTATGCTTCCTTTGCTGTCTAGAATGAACTAATCCCTCTCCCTCATAAGGCTCATCCATTCCTGGAGCTCTTCTTTTTCAAAAGCGATTCTATTTCTGCTGCCTCAGAAGTACGTGCGGGTGGAAGACTCGAGAAACTCTCGAGAGTCGCAAGACTCGTTCGGTAAAGAGAAGTTTTATTTGGACGTCTGCGTGAGGAGAGTCTGCAATTACTTAAATTTGTGTAGCCAGCTGAAGTTTGAAATGAGTAAGTGCATAGATTGCATGTTAATTGATGCATTTTATACCAAAAGCAAAAATTGAAATCTAATCCATTGCATTTGAAAAGTCACGGAGCAACAGTTGCACCCTGTCTCCCCCAAAATAATTTCCCCGTCAATCTTCCAGAAGAGGAAGAAATGAGACTCGAAATGATGGAATTACAGTTAATTATCTTCCTTTATTTTCATTCATTACCTAGTTTCCATGCTCGCATTGTAAACAGTTTTAAGGGGTTGATCAAAAGCGAAATATCACAATGTCAATGCTTGGGAAAGTTCCTTCTCTATATACATATTTCCGGCCGCTTCGCTCGAACCACGGCTCCGTCCCCGGCCAAAATTAGACCCCCCGGCCCATCAGTAATTGTAATGCATTGTTCAAATGATCGAGAGTCTAATGCATAATGATTTTATATTTTTAGACTCATTGGAGGTGGTCAGCAGCTTAATTTAAATAAGAAATATATCTTGAATAACATCTTGAATCAAATCAATTTTTATACACAAAAGAGTTTCCATGGTTGAGATTAGTCATCAGTATCAACACTGATTTATTTGAGGGTTGTTTGTCCCAATTCTGGGTCCAGGAAAATCATTTATGCATAACATGATTGATTTATTTGCTCTCCCAATATGTTTCTGAAATCAGAAATTTATGTTGTTTGACCGTAACCTTTTTCATATTTTTTTTGGTCGGAGAGCGTTGTGATGTTGCAGTTCTTCTAATAATATATTTTCAAATGGGTGAAACCTGGTAATACCATGCAATGAAAAATCATTTGAGATTATGTGTTGTTATGCATAATCATTTTATTTGCAATATTGATTGCCACTGAATGATGATTATGACAATGATTATGGATCTGAGATATCAAGCTGTTTGGGTAACATTATGCCTTTAAAATAATTCTTTATGTGTACCATAAATGTGTACAACTTCATTTGTCTTCCAGTTGAATCACGTGTTCGACCATTTGGACGTCACGAGGCTGTTCGACGGGTTGTTCCTGTTCATCGAGGAGGACCACTACCTTGCCGAGGATTTTGTGTCGGTGCTTCACATGATGCACAGATCGAGACTGAGGTGAATGTCGTGTTTCGTCGGCGATTACGACTGCCGCGTCTCGTTTACGTCGTGCGGTCGATTTATTTCCTTATTCACGGTAATGGGTTTTATTTTTAGACGTAGTCTTGATTAAAGTTTATCTAATTACAAAATGTAATCTTTAACGGATGTTTTAGAAGTTAAGAAACGGGTAACGAGTTAAGAGCTCCGAGTTAAGTCGGCAAATGATTTTTAATTTCTTTATTTGTTTTACTGATCGCTTCACAGGTTATTGAAATGTGTGATTTGGCAAGTCTAAGCTTTCTAAGAATACCTTGAAAAACAGAATAATTTCACCCCACCCTAAGCAAAATGACCTTTCTTTGACAGGTCCTGCAAAGATTGCAATGTTCTCACACTTGGAAATTATGACAAGAAGCCAAAATTCGGTGACCTGGCAAACAAAGCAAGTTTTCATTTAATGTCCTCATAATTGCGCAGCATTTATTATCACGTGACGTCCTCTTCATTTGATTTTATTGCAAATGAATATTAATCTTATTAAAAATTTACCTCGATTATTGGTCATCGAGCTGCCATGAATTCGCTTTATTTGCAAATATCATTGCATCATTCAGCTTCATTTGTATTGTCTTGCTCTTTGTTTTTTACTTTAATTTCATAAAACGTCTTTTCATGGCACATCCAATCTTCTGATTTTCACAACCTATTCAATTTCCAATCCAATCACATTAAGGTGCACAACAAGATTCCACAATAATATTTAATTTATGAGGTATCACGTGCATAGCATCATTGTGTCTCATTGTTCTGGCTACAATGATGACATCCTATAGAGAAGAGTGTAAGGGTGATGTTTGAAAAGCTCCAGGGATGGTTATGAGCGGCTAGTTCCTTCCAGATAGTAAGGGAGACTGGGCCCAACAAGAGGTGCATTACAAATTAGTTATTATTTTATGAGAAGCCTCTGCTCTTGAGGGATGACCTATGGACTGGTTGGTGTGGATGAATGGTGGGAGATGAATGAAGGTGACCAGGTTTCTTTGGCAGCAGTGAATTAGATGATGGAGGTATAGATTAAGGATTAAAACATCTTATGAAATATATTTTATTTAAACACGTACAAATTGGCGAAATGTTTTCACATAAAAGTTGATTCTCCATTTAGTTGCTTATTATACAAATTCACATCATGACATCAAGCAAGTCTTTGAACAAAATCTGGGCTCCTTTTATGTTTTTGTCTAATTTTGTCCTTAATCATTTGGGTGATGGATGGATAAATAGTCAGTTTTAAATGGCTTTTCACAAGAACTGCAAAGTTGTTGCTTCTAGCTGCAATTGTGAAACCTTCACCAATTCAAATACCAAATCATTTATTTGTTTGATTAGCATCTTTGTAATATCTGTTGTCACTATCATAATGACAATGAATGGTTTCAACAGGTTGATGTCATGAATTGGATATCCTCAAGACATAACATGGGCATGGCATTAACCAGGGCTGTGTGGACTGAAATAAAGAAATGTGGTTTAGTGAGTCTCACCATTTTAAGAGAGTTCTAAAAACAACAAAATGTGTAATAAGTAAATATTTTGTTTTAGGCATTTTGCAGGATGGATGATTACAACTGGGACTGGTCGCTGCACTTTGTGAGTCTCAAGTGCATCCCCAACAAGCTCAAGGTCATGGTCATGAAATCTCCCCGAATTTTCCACATTGGAGAATGGTTGGTCTTGCCTCGTTACTTCATGAACATGCCTCTTAAGCATAACTTTTTAGCATAAGATTGCCTTCCATTGTACATTGACAAATAGAATAGCATTTTGGGATGGGGAGGCTTCATAAACATCCTGCTGTTTTATATTTGTCTGTTGCTGTGCTTTGCTATCATATAATTTGCTTTCTGTAGTTTTATGCATTTGGATAATTTATTCATGACGTCTCAGATGTTGTTTCGACCTCATTGAACCATCAGATTAAAATTAAGAGTTCTAAAGAATCAAAATTCATGAATTCTTGAAGTTCTGTTTGAACATATGCCACTCTAATCAAATCCTGAATCGTTATCGTTCGTATAACTAATGCAAGAATTCCTGGCTGAGAAATTTTTACAAGTTAAACCATCCTTTTAAAGAAAGCTTTGATTAAGGAGAAATATTGTTGATTTAAAAAAACCAAATATATAGAATTCTATGTCAAAACTATATTTTAATACATTTATTTGATTGCAGTGGTCTCCATGCTAAAGGGAAGAATTGCAACCCATCGGACAGGGTACACAGTATCAAAAGCCTTCTCCTGACAAACAGAAAAGATCTTCACCCCAAATCCATCGTCATTGCCGACTACCCTGGAACTCCAAAGAGGGTCCAAAAACCCAATGGCGGCTGGGGGGATCAAAGAGATCACCAATTGTGTGCCAGCTTCTTGGACCCGGAATCCCATAGGTAGTTGCCACCCGGACGATTCATGCCATTCCTCGTCTTTGTTGTCTGTTCTTGTTGATTTCATCATTATGGCAACACGACTTTGATTCTTCATTATTTAATAAGGATGTGCTTAATTAAGATCTAAATGGATTTTTATGTTCCTTCCAAGCAGGAAAATAATCTGATGGGGTGGAAATATTTATTGGGGAACTCGTAATCAATGTCAATTTCGCCAGTCAGTTGGATGGATTAATTGTTTGTTAATTTATTAAATATTTGACTGCTTGCCAATTATTGCAATTGACTGCAACTCTAGTTAAGGAGTGTTGTTGTCCAAGTATTTTTGTGCAGAAACATTTTTAACCCATGTTTTTATCTAGTCATATAGGCAGGATTCTTACAACCAAGGATGTTGCATTTAGTGAAATAAAATTTCCAGTATTTTCAATTTGAATTAGACATAAAAAATAGGTTTGTACTATTTATATGTAAATTGCTTTAAATTTGCATTCTGTACAAGTGAACATTTATACTTTGTTGATTTAGTAATTCCAAAATGTACATAGAAATTTAATGTTATCAATTTGTTGTTGGCCAGCGTTGATCAATCAAGATCATTGGCCTGATTGTTTTGATTCTCTTCTCCGTCTTTTGCCGATAAATGAATAGATATTTATATCGCCTTTTACTTGACATGAGGTGACGATGATAACGCTGCACTGGAGCATTCGTGAAAAGTGATTGGTATCGAGATAGGATCCTCACTAAGTCTATAAGTTCTAATTGTGTAAAGATTAACTGCCTGCCGGCGACTGCCAGGACTTCAAACCTGCTGGAGGGAGCTTATATCGCATTCGAGTTTTTATTTCGCTGAAATTGGTCGCATATACCCAGGGCCACCGAGAGTGGGGCGAAAGTGCTCAGGGGCCCGGATGTTTTTTATGGCACGCCTGGGTCTTAGAATATTATAATCAGTTGCGCAAACTTTATAATTTGGACCTATATCATAATATTGCTGCCTCACCAAATATTTTTGTTTTTATAATCGCATTTTTGCATTAATTTAACAATTCTTAAGATAGCGTCGATTTCAGCCAAGTATATGAGCTTATGTTATTCCTATTTGTATGACTTTGAAAAATGTTATCGTAAAAATTAAATATAGTTTAGGGATCCATGGCCGCTGTGCCTAGGCTTGCAATTCTAGCTGTTGTAGGATCGCACATCCATCATAATCGCGTGCTGATCCTAACCCTATCGGCGATGACTTACCAGGCGTCCTTTGTCCTGTCTGGCTATTTAAGAAGCTAAGTCAGGGCATTCTTCTCTTCTCTCTCCTACTCTTTCCGCTAAGTCTCTACGCTGCTACTCCAGCAGTTATGTTGTCAGTCGGAGCATTGTTGCCGTAGTAATTAAACTTTGTAGCGAACTCGTCTTCGTCGTCAATGCCGCTGTCGCTACACTGTCATTTTTAACGATCTGCAATTCTGTTCAGCGGCCCTGCGTAATACCCCATAACAAAAAAAAGAGGATTCTTAACTTTAGTAACAATAATGTCATGTCCTTTGGGTGCTGCACACATTATCACCTAAGCACCAAGTTTGTAAAACGGGTGGCTATAAATCTGTTTAGATTACTTTGAGTGCATATATTTCCTACTTTTCTATCCACACAACTCAAAGGTAGACGTTCTAGAGGCAGCTTTTCAAATGTATGAAATCCAAACTGTTCAGATTAACCATCTTTGGTTAAGAAAGGTGAAGTGAACTTTACTTTAAAAAACAATTTATTTGGTGAAGCCTGTTGGGATTGTTCACTCGAATGTAACAATTTATACTGATAAAATTATGATATTAAAAAAAATTGAGACTTAAGAAATAAATTATATGAAAAAACAATATTAGAAATAATATTGTAATAACAGCGGTAGTTCTTTCAAAGCGCAACGCAATCCTTCTGTTACCTTGCTTCACCTTGGAAACAGTTATCACGTTATGCTCATGAAAGAGAGCAATGGTTCAACAACGCATAAAAGTTTTCACGAGACTCAAACCGTCCATCATTGAACACGAGGTCAGTTTTAATTACACGAATTGCACAACCTTTGCTGTGTCTGCATTGAGTGTTATTAAATGCATTTTCAGACGCAGCATTACAGATTATCTGGCCAGACTTCCATTTCTTTCTACATACCAAAAGTGGGAGAAGAAAGTCTAATTAATAACAGGAGAGAACACTATACATTTAAGTGAATATATTTTTTTGTATCTATGAAGTAACTTGAGGCTAATAGGATATTTATGAAAAGTCAAACGATGGAAGTAGTTTATTCGTTTTCATAGGAAACATTTTTTGTAAAGGCATGGAAAGTGTAATGGTTGTCAGATCTCAGAAACATTTTGTTTTATGATTGCTATATAGCTAGGATTTACAATGCTATAACTTATTATGCTTTGTTTATTTACTTTGTTACAGATGAAGGCTTATAAATAATAATTACCATTATCTTAAATATTAGTGGTATTAAGGCTAAATTTCACAATTCTGCTTCAACGTAATTTTTGTGATTATAATGTTATGTGTGTTGTGGTTTTAACAGCTTTGAAAAAGTATTTGGAACAAATACAAAACAGAAAGAAGTATTTGAACATGTTGCAATCCCTATCATAAAAAGGTGTAGATCAGAATTTTTTTTATTGTTCTATATTTATTAAAACCTCTGTTAATTTTTAGTTGTGGTTTAAGAAAATGTTTTAAATTATTGAATTAATTTTATGAAGATGTATTAAGATCATTATATAATTATTAGGGCTGCAGATCGATTAATTTTTCTAATCGCGATTAGTCGCGAGATTAATATTTTTAATCTTAGTTAACGCAGTTTTAATCGCACCATCCCATTTTCCAATAAATTTCGCAATACGTCATTTTNAATTTATAAAACAATTTTATGAAATTTAAAAAATTTAACGACTTAATCGTCGCGTTAATAATTTTAATTGCAAAAAAAATTTAATGCATTAATCGTCCGTTAACGCACAGAAATCTGCAGCCCTAATAATTATTCATAAATTTGATCTATTGCATTAATGAGTGAATTTTAATGTAATAGATTAAAGGCACTTAATAAATGTGAAATTGCTTTCACCATTTAATGCAGTGTTCTCGATGGATACAATGGGACAATATTTGCATATGGACAGGTTAGTGATTTTTATAATGAATGCAAAATGTGTGTAAATGTTCGGACTTGGTAATTATTATTAATTATAAACTTTCTAAGTGGTGAAAAATAATTCTGCGGAGCTGATGTTAATAAGCACTGAGTTATTCTTTCATGGGGTTCTACATAAGTTTGGACAATTATGGATTTAATGATAATATTAATATTAGTTAATTTATATTAGATTGTCCTGAATTAATTTTGACTGTTTTTAATCATTATTTCCTTTTCTTAGAACATTTTTTTCCTCTGCTCATGGAAGAACTGAATTGTCGGCCATGTCTGCTATAGTGCCTGCACATCCCTTTGGGATAATTTGAGCACTTAAAAATTTGGATAAATAAATGTAAATGACATGTGCAAATTTCAAGTCACTACCACTCACCATTTGGGAGGAGTTCTTGGGACAAACATACACATAAATAAAAATAATTGTTTGTTAACATCTGTTCCACGGTTAGATGATTAGGATGGTGCTCCTGTGATGGGATTTGAATCCATGCTGCCATCATGAGAGGTGGAAGTCTTAACCATTAGATCATGCGGGAGCACAACGTACACATGCACCTTCTGTTTTATATTATAGATACAGTATGATCAATGGGAAACATGATGCTGCATGTTTTTAAAGACAGATACAATATCAGGTACCAATGATGGGGAAGTCAGCAACTTGTCGTTAAGGTGATATTGAGCTGAGAACTCAGCTTGGTTTTACAAAACTTCATCTTGGAGAACAGCTGCAAGCACGAGTAAGTGCTGGCAAACATTGTAATCACATGCTTTGTATGGACCAACAAAGGAAACTAAGCATGTGGCAGCTGACAGTAGAAGTCGATGAGAGTGGTAGAAGAAGTAAACTTGGACAAAAGAAATCCAAAGCCTGCATCAGCTCAATCAGCTTGAATCGAACATCAGAGGGAGCGTCGTCATAGGGAAAGTCTAAAGGATTGCTGACGAACTTGAACTCTTGCGAATGAGAATGCATATCAGTAAAGGGCAAAGAGAATTCATTCGGCAGGGTCGACAGCACACTGATGCATTCTTCAGTGTCAACGAGGACTGCATCATACTGGGTGATTTGAGGGAAATGGATATAGTCTCCCTTGTGCAGCATCTTCACTTTGAAGCTTCGCTTCAAATGCCTGCACGTGGGCTTCCATGTTTGTCATGTCCCTACAGTTTCAGGTTAAGTTTGTTAAGGTGAGAGCTGATAACAGTGAGGAAGCAAAACCGACAGAACCAAATCTCGCCAGAGAATTGTTGAAAGCCATTGAGACCCCTCTCGCTGACGAAAAACCTCAGTGCAGTAAAGCAGATCAATCTAATCAGTTTCTGCAGCTTCACACATCTGCTTGAAGCTGAGGTGGTTGAGGGGATGATCAAGCACTATGTTCACTAGCTTCACCACAAATTACAAATTACAATTAGCCGATATTTAAAGTGCCTTATACATTGTAGCGACCGCGGCATTGACGACGAAGACGCTACAAAGTTTATTTACAACAACGTCAACAATTCTTCGACTGACAACATAACTGCTGGAGTAGCAGCGTAGCGACGCAGCCGGAAGAGTTGGAGAGAGAAGGGAAG
>MPNW01000634.1:112197-131436 GCA_011800805.1 Hirudo medicinalis
AGCTTCTTAAATAGCCAGTCAGGACAAAGGAGGATGTCCACAAACAAAGGATGCGCGCCTGGTAAGTCATCGCTGATAGGGCTAGGATCAGCACGTGATTATGATGGATGTGCGATCCTACAACATCCATTTCGGATACCGAAGGCACCATAACAAACCAGAGCAGAAAAGGCAAAAAGAACAGGCGAAAGACAAACATCCAGCATGTCTCATGACAAAACACTACTACAGACGTAATCTCTTTCATATCTGAAGCCTTGGCACCCAATGATTCCTGTGAAAGATGCAGTGCATCATGCCTATCTCCTGCACATATCCCAAGGGGCAGCAGGGGTCGATGAGCAGCTGTGAAAAATCCCTTGGTAGATCCAGTCACGGCAGGGGCACCGTCAGTAGTTGCCGAGATGAGATTCGACAGACAGAAACCACTCAAAGTAGATAGGAGGGCATTTAGAACATCTTGGCCAGTTGTCCTTCCCTTCATTGGGATGAGGCGGAGAAACTACCTCCAGGTCTTGTACCACATACAAAGATGGCCAGCTGCACTGTGTCCTGGATATCACAGCCCTTGTTCAAGGCGATGGAGAATACATCGAGAGTTTTTAACTTCATGGACATCGGAGACCGAACATCAGAGGCCTCCACATGTTGAGGGATTTCCTTGAATGTGTCATGTTGCTCGGGACAAATGACATCAAGCAGCAAGCATACAATCCATTACAAAGTCTGTATCACTGACGGGATGCATTTTATTGGCAATCAACAAGGACACTTCATAGGAGGCATGAGTGAGATGCATTAGCAGTCTCAGAAGCTTTGGAGGCCTGCTTCTTGAAGAGGGACAACTGTTGATCCAAACATGACTGCAAGCGAGCAGCAACAGTCTTCCATCAATCTATGGTATAGTCTCTGTATATGTGCACTGTGCATGGTATCAAAATGATCTTTGAGATTCGACCTCTAGAAAGTGCTGTTGGTGTCATTGCACATTAAACATGGCTTTGTTGCCTTATTGGATGAAGAATAACTCGTCAGTCCATTCGAGGTCAACCTTCTGGAGACTGGTAGCTGAGCATTGCTTGCGCTCTCTAGACATGGTGATAGAGGTTACTGCGATGGAACTTGGCATATAATAACAAACCCAATATTGTGGCAGAAGGCGAGATGATCATCTATGACACTATTTATAAAAATGACCATACTATAACATACAATATCCAGCTGGAGAGTAAGAGTAAACTTGACGATCTTATAGTAACTTAGACAATGAGAAACAAGGAAGAATCCATGCAGCAAGGGCAAATATACATTCATGATCTGCCCTGCAAAAGTCTGGCTTTTTATTGGATTTTGATACCTATCCCCTGAATTGGTGTTGTTCCTTTTGAAACTCCATGAGCTTGACATTTTACACCCACAGCAGATGCTATTGAGTCAAAACTCATCTGTCTCAAGACATTGCAATTAGGCTGGATGCAATAATAAATAACTAGGGTGAGTTAGGCCAGATTGGAATACTAGCTAGGCCATATCCGGCCTTTAGGCCAAAGTTTGCCGACCTCTGCATGATAACTTGCAAAATACTACAGCTTGCAACTATTTGGCAAGTTGTTGCTTCAATTCAGTGTGACAGGTGTCTTAAGCCATCACAGTGCAACTAGTTTAAGGCTGCTAGTCCCTTGTTAAAACATATAATCAAGTTCAAAATAAACAATTGAGTTTTGCAATTTAATGCCATTTATTTGCAAGTGCCTACATTTTTTTGGAAACCTAAGATGAATGAATGTCACTAAAACAATTTTTATATTTTTTCTTTGCAGACAGGAAGTGGAAAGACTTATACAATGACAGGAAATTTGAAGCATCTCGAAGGTAGAGGCATAACAATGAGATGCATTGAATATTTTTTCCAGCATTTTGAACAAGTAATTTCTAAACAAATCTTATCTTAAAAGTTATTGTAGCTATTATTTTAGCACTTATTTTAACATTTATTTGTACATGTATGCATTATTTTCATAATTAAACAATTAATGCAAATTTAGTGATGACATTGTAATATCATATTCAGAATCCCAGCTCTGAATTTTCAGCCAGAATCTCATACCTGGAAATATACAATGAAAATGGATTTGATTTGCTTAGCAGAAGTGGAAATAAACTTGAGGAATTTGAGTAATTACAATCTATTTCAAGTATTTTAATTATTTTAACATTGTTTCAAAATTCCTGCTTAGAATTGAATGAGGGCATAGACACTGTCAAACATTATTTTAGGCATTTTGGCCTTTAGATGTTTGATTTTATTAAGGCTGCTTTTATTTTCATTAAAGTTTATTATATAATATAATATCAATAAGAAGATAATGTGGCAATGTGGTTTTCATGAACTCTTAAAGTAAAGTTTACCTTATGGAGGACAAAGAACAAAACATCCATCTTAAGTATTTGTCCATTCATCAAGTCAAGAGTCTGGATGAGGCTTACTCACTGCTTTTTAATGGAGACATAAGCAGAGAGGTTTCACAGGTAGTAGAATAAAATCAATTGATGATGTTATATATATATAAAACAATAAATACATAGTTGATGATATATATATATATACAATATATAACAATAGGTCATGTAAGCAAAAGATGCTTGGCAGCCCATACATTTATTCTCTATTTGCCATGTATTATTGCCTTATGAATTCAGAATTTAAATTATATTACCTCAGAATTGTGATATTCCTCAACTACAATAAAATTACCATTAATTTTAGCTAAACATTAAAATAGCAGAATCTTAAAGGTGTGTTGCAATATTGAGAGGTCATCATACTAACTTTTTAAGCTATTTTGGGGAAAGTTTTAGCAAAGTTGAGAGGTGTTTGCTTCTAAAACCTGAAAACAACTGAGATGATGTCCCTAACAGCAATTGCACTCCCAACACTTATGCTCATAAACAAACCATTCAAGAAATATGAGGTATATATATCCACAATTATTTGTTATTTAATGTACATTTCAGACTCCATTCAATTCATCCTCTACAAGATCCCATTGCATCTTCACCTTCCATTTGTCATCAAAATCTGGTCGTGTCATTAAAAATTCAAAACTTCACCTTGTAGATTTGGCGGGGTTAGGAAGTTATTTCATACTTTAAGTATGATCAGCTTTAAATGAAGTAATAATAGTGTTATGATTGGTGAATATTTGGAAATTTATTTGGAAATGGTTTTTGTTATTGATGATGTTATTGTTAGTTCTGAAAGAGTGAGTAAAACTGGTGCTGATGGGACATTGCTGACAGAAGCCAAATTTATTAATTTATCACTCCATCATTTAGAGCAGGTAAGTCAAACATGATATTAGCTCTTAATGGACATTTCACTTTCTTATAAATGTAATTGTCTAAGTTAAATAACAGAACAATAATTATAAGTAAATAATAAGATTTAATTTTGGAAGGTCCATATCAATGACTATCAGATTGTTGATTTTCTAGTACTGAACTCCTTAAATCAGCTGTCACGACATGAATGCTCTGACATTATTTATTGTCTCTCCCTCTTTATTAGTTATACACTGTTTCTTAAATACCATTCTTCAGCCAAATTCCCCAAAATTCAAAAGCTTGTTTTCTTTGACAAAAATGTATAATCATCAAGAATCCATTAAATATAGCCATCACTAAGGTTTTCAACTCTTCAGCGTCAATGAATTTTATTCCTTCTCTTTTGCACATAAACCTTTGCACAATGATATGCAGCTCTACTTGCCTTTCATGCTTTAAATAGTTTTGTCATTTGTTATCTAAAGATCTTATTTTTGCTATTTCATTCATCGGTATTTCTTAGCTCCACCTCCATCATTCATCTTTATGATGGAGGTAATGAACATATCCTCAGTAAGTAAGCAAGTAAGCTAACTCATGTTTGCCTTCAACTCTCAAATATCTGCCTATTTAGTGGATGATATGCAAAATTGGTGTTGCCATTGTTCTTGAAACAGCGCATGAGCCGTTACGATCGTATCGATTGAGAGACTAGATTTACGAATAGACTTTATTTAAACGACAAGGAACCTACGACATTACGAGACTAAGAACGAAAACGGAATTGAGGCAGCCACTGACTCCGCTTTAGCTAGCTGTCACATGATCACAAAAAAGAAAAAGAACACCTTTGTGTAGCGATCTTATGTGCATACGCTATACGAGCTACCTTCATTTTCTGATTATTAGGTGATATTAGCCTTATCAGAAAAAAAGAGACAACATGTTCCATACAGAAACTGCTTCCTTACTTCAGTGCTGAGGGACAGTCTGGGAGGTAACTGCATGACATCAATGATTGCCACATGTTCATCTGATGTCATCAATCTTGAGGTATCTTTTGCCATTATATTTATTGATTTTTGAAATGTTCATTTCTGATTTGAAGCATCTTTCTCTGGATTGCAGGAGACCATATCAACCTGTAGATTTGCACAAAGAGTGTCTCAAATCTGCAATGAGGCAAAAATCAATGGCAGGGCAAATAATGATGATTTAATTGAAGAGTTAAGAAAAGAGAATGAAATGCTGAAAATGCAGTTGTCTTATAAAGATTTTGAAGCAACGTCATTTAGAGACCTCAGTGAAAGTGAACTAAAAGAGTAAAACGTTTTGCACATAATTGGCCATGCATATGCACTATCACTCAGAGTTAAACCTTGTTAATTAGTAGTTTAAATAATTAATGATTTAGGAAGGCATTTTATTTTACTTCTTAAGGAATTATGTTCTTGTTTTAAAGGTGTGAAGAAATTATTGAGAAATTTGTGGTTGATGGGTGCATTTCTATCAATCTGTTGGATCCAAGAAAGATTAAAAAGTGTTTTCTGATTTTGAGGGTTTGAATGACTGCTTTTAGAGCACTAAATCTAAAATCATTCATTTATTCAATGTTTGACAATTGCATCAATAGTTGTTAAAATTGTCATTGGGTTTAACTGTTTATGAATTTAATTAATTTACAGCCCACTAATTATGATATTTCTTAGCAAATCAACTTAATATACTTTTAAAGGAAAAGTTACATGCAAAAGATTGCACTTGCATCCAATCCAAAGAACTTGAAAATATTCTGAAGCTCAGAAATAATGAAATTGGTAAGATATAGAAGCATTCTAATAAGTATGCCCTTGCATTATGTTTATATAATGAGTACATTATATGATTTCATACAATTTTGAGTCTTGGAAATGGTGAATAGCTTTAATTGTCTCATACAAATTGAAAGACAACAAAATTCTTGGGCTTCAACTACCTATTATTTTAATTTATTTTAATACACGAACTATGAAAATAATTTTCTTGATTTTGAACAATGGCAATGTTATGATGCTTAAATAAAGTAGTAGTGATAACAATAGGAACCAAAGTTTTCTTTGACTTCCTGATTGGTGATGATTCCATTTTAGTTCAATAAACAAGAAGAAGATTAATCGTAACTATGTCTTAAAATTGGTTTGAAAAATTATTTCTTTAAGAAATTTTAGTGAAGGAATTAAAAAAATTAAAAGTGAAGAATGAAAAGGTTTCTCAATTTGTGCCTGACATTCATGATTTTACAAATTCCCAAACATCATCAGCAATAGATTCAAATTTTTCAATTTCATCAACTCCAACTGAAGAAAGTGAGTAATGAAAATATTGCACAATTATATATTAGTGCAACATTTGTTACGTTGTTTATATATTTAACTTCCAGCATTACGTGATTGCAATAAGCAGGAAGAATTCAACAATTTTAAGAGTACTCATAAAGATTATGCTTTGATGAAAAACCTTAAAACACAACTCAAAAAGTTGGCATCTGAAGCAAAAAGGATTGGACATGAAATAACAGAAAAGAAATCTGTCATTGGTCAAAAAAATTGTAATTAATATGATTACAATCAGTTTTTATCAAATTTAAAATTTAAACAGATATTCTCAGAGATAGGATGGAAAAACAGAGAATTTTCAGGGCAGCCAGAGGTTAGCATGGGAATGTGTAATTGAGTAACCCTGATTTATTATCAAGAATGTCTATTACTCTCTTCGAAAATAATCTATAATGATGTATGTTCAATTAAGTTAAGTATGGACAATTTGTGTGCACAGCTGCCGACAGGAATTTCTGGTCCTTATGTTACGTCAACTTGTTAACGCAAAAGCATGAAAAAGATCATGATTGTAAAATTTTAAAACCTGTGCGGCCCCAAAAAAATTGCCAGGTCCCTGGGCACACCTCTCTCGGCAGCCCTGCTCATGTCTTATGTACATAACTTACAACTAACATAATAATTTGGATTTTGTGTAAATATTTTAAGATGTGATGGAAGTGGATTCCACAGAAACTGAGTTAATGAATCTCTTGGAGGAAGAAAACAAAAGGTGATTTTTGAAGTTATAATGGAAGTGAATAAACATTAAGTGTTCTGATTTGTCTAAAGTTGTAACCAAATGGTTGGAACACTGAGAGCCATCAAGGAAAAGTATGACCAGTTTGAATCTTCAGTAAAGCAAATAAAAATGATAATTCTCAGTGACTTTGAAACTTGGTGGATTAACAACAGCAAAAAATGAAACTTCAAAAAGTTCTGGAAATTGTGAATTCTTTTTAACAGATGTTGGATTGCATATTTAAATAAGTAGTAGTATGTATTGTTCTTCGTTATTCTCAGTTTTGTAACTAAAGCTTTATATTAAACCATTCCACATTATTGCAACTTTCATTCAAATAAATTTAAACTTATATTTAACTTAGCAATATCATGGTTTGTGGTAAAGTATTCTGAGAATCAATATTATCGATTTATTAACTAATCCCCATGTTTAGGTCCCCATAAAGTTGTTAAAAACTCTACCCCCGTACACCTCTACTGACCACTGCTAGAATCATCGGGTGGATTTATATTGGGTCCATTGCCATCAAATCTTTGGCTCCTAAAATCGTTGCGTTTTCTGAATAATCCAATGTTATGGCATTAAACCTCATTTCCTGAAATTGTGAGTAATGGTCAAAAAAATTAAGCTGATTTCGGGGTACTTGGAGAGGTTTGTGAGAAAACCTATGGAGTGGTTTATCAAATAGACATTAGCCTCCTTAAACCACTGTGAATTGATGTTAAGTCCCCTTCATCATCAAAATAAATATAAATTTAATTCTTGGAATGTCAAGTAAAATCATCTGTGCTGAATAAGGGGAAACGATCTTCAAAACAAACAATTTAATGTTACCCTTTACAAATACCGAAATTTATGAAATATCTAATTATATTTTAAAAAATCTGGGTGGTCGTTGTTGACGTAGCTACATCGGGATTTCGGTAATCATCAAAAAACAAAAGGGCATTTAAACAAATAGGGTGATTATTAAAATTGTTAATGATGCGTTAGTATTGGCTTAATTTTATAATATTAAAAATTTTATATTACTTTATTAAGTTAAACAAAAATATTCTTGACAGAGAAATTGCATATATTATTCATTCGTATGCGCTAAATTATTCAAGTATTGATTATTAAAAAGAATTATTTATTATATAAATTTATTAATCCTAAAACATTTAAATTTTTGGCATTTATTGCGAATTAATAAATAATGATTTTATATGCTATTCTTCCGCTGGCTAGTAATAACATATTTCCGCAAATTCTTTTTCCCGTACATTCGATTTCGTGCAGTCATG
Organism: Hirudo medicinalis; assembly: GCA_011800805.1. Taxonomy (NCBI): domain Eukaryota; kingdom Metazoa; phylum Annelida; class Clitellata; order Hirudinida; family Hirudinidae; genus Hirudo; species Hirudo medicinalis. Next base: position 119,907 of record MPNW01000634.1, read on the forward strand.
GACAAAGCAACTGAATCAAAGTTGGCCAAGGTTAGTTTCTATAAATACAAGTTCTAGTTATAACGAGGTTTAAAGGAATTGATAAGTAAATAAATGTATTCAGGTCACCAAAGTTTTAGGCAGAACCGGCAGCCAGGGTCAATGTACTCAAGTAAGTTAAAACAGTTGAATGCACTTTGGGTTATAATTAATAAAGATAATGTTTTAAAGGTCAGAGTTGAAATTATCGACACAAACAGAAGCCTCATCAGAAACGTTAAGGGGCCAGTCAGAGAGGGAGATATTCTGGTTCTCCTTGAAGCAGAAAGGGAAGCCAGGAGACTTAGGTAGAGCAAAGCAAAGCCTCCATCCCACTTTAGAGTAAACTCCATGATTTCGGATGTAACTTGCTTCGAATAAACTTACAACGGCACCAGCTTCACGACTTTTCTATATCGTGTTGGATATGCTACATTATCGCCCACACGTTTGTTTTGGAAACTTCGTACTTAATTCTCTCTAGAACAGCAGTTGGATATCTGATTAAGCTTACGATCGGATAAGCCACTAGCATGATCCGCTTAGAATGTTAATTGTACTAATGCCAAGATTGGAGACAATGCATTTCAATGGCCTGATAACGCGAAACATGGGGAAGTGTAGCAAATTAACTTTTTCGACTAGTCCTTTAAGGGTTTTGTTATGGCAAGGAATCTTAGAACAGTTAATTATTTTATGCCCTTAATTGTAACGAAATGGGTTTCAATTCCACTTTGTGTCCTGTTTGTCTGCCAAGCACTTTCCAAATCTTTCATTAGTAATTTTGATTTGGTTGAATTTTGATGGAACACAGACAAGAAGTCTAAACATGAAATCTAAATATGAACAAAGTTTATAAAAATATATAACTGCTATTTAGAGACAACCGAAAGAAGTTAGAATGTTTATCACAACAATATAAATACAATTATTAAGAGTGGCGTGGATGAAATGGTACAACTCATCCAAGTAATGAATTTCTGACCTAGAGAAGTTGAATAATTTTGTTATGGTCAAACCAGAACAGTCTTCATTTTTTGCCAAAATGGAGTTGAGCTTTATCCTGGTATCTTCTACATGATGATTAAAAAAATATCCCTACAAATTCTAAACTTACTAATGCTGTAGCGCGGAATGATTACTAAATAATCTTAATGTCTACAAAATTTTAAACGACGTAATTGTTATAACATCCCTACATTGAAACTAATTGCCTTACATATCTTATTATATTAGGCAAAAATAAAGTTAAATAACAATAATTTAATACATGCTTATTTATAAAATTTTATATTGAAATTTTATTTGATTTTAAAATAAAACAATTTTCGATATCTATTCAAAACTATTGTTTATTTAGTCTGGCATAATGTGTATAGTCGCTAAAGGATCCATGTTTGGTTGTGCCATTCGACTTTGTTAACCAAGGAATATTTATCTTACCAATAAGGTAAGCAATTATCAACAAAACCATAATATTTGGAAACTGCTTTATAGAGTGGATATATTGTAAGTGGAAATTTAGTTGTAAGATCTTAAACCCCAAACGATATTAATTTTTTAGTGAAAAGTCACTCCGGCGTCAGTTTCATAATATTTAATAACTAGGATGAAAAGCAATGATTTTTAACGCACAAGATATTTTTGGCTTTTACCACCTATTTAACTATTGCCATAGTATAGGTATTTCTTTCACAATTCTTTGCATGACACTTTGGCTATCATCACTTTTGCTTGATATGGCCAAATACACCATTATTTAAATATTGATGATTAACTATAATAACATGTTCTAAGAATTTTGTTTTTAATATATTCTCCAGAAATTTAGCTTGATCTAAGATGACTATCAATCAAAATCCAAAGTGTTTTCTTGACATTGCCATTGATGGTCAACCAGGCAAGTTTCAGTCATTTTACTTGCATTAGTTTTGTTATTTCTTTTTTTGGTTTCTTTGCTATTAATGATAAAATTAATTAAATTTGAAGTGGGTCGGGTCATCGTTGAACTGTTTGCCGATGTTTGTCCAAGGACGAGTGAAAATTTCAGGCTACTGTGCACAGGTAGGCATCTTGTTAGTTTATCTTTGTCAGAACATGCAATGAGTCTTTTAATTGTAGGTGAAATGGGGACAAGCAAGTTGTCTGGTAGGAAGTTATACTACAAAGGATCATGCTTTCATAGGATAGTTAAGGGTTTCATGGTTCAGGGTGGAGATTTTGAAAAAGGTTGAGTTAAAAATCTGCTGAATTCCAAGCTTTCTTAAGATATATATGTTAGAGAAAGCTTTTCTTACCCTTGCCTGCCAATTGTTGTTATTGTTAATATGATTGTGCAATGTTTATTGGTTGCTAGGATTTCCTCATTGTGATATGTTTAAACTACGTCACACTTTTATTTTCAGGAGATGGAACTGGAGGGGAATCAATTTATGGATTAAAATTTGAAGGTGAAACCTGTGATGATGCATTGTTGATTTTTTAACAGAATTGTTAAGCCTTTCTAAACTTTCCTTTTGTTAAACTTTCTAAAATGGTAAATGTGTAACTATCTTCAGATGAGAACTTTGAGTTGAGGCATGACAGGCCTGGTCTGCTGTCAATGGCCAACAAAGGTGCCAACAGCAATGGATCTCAATTCTTCATGTTTGTTGATCAGCTTATATATTTATTGTTGTTTTCAATGCTTTGTTTAAATATAAAATTATTTTTCTTTACAGAACCACTGTTCCTGCTCCTCATATCGATGGTTGGTAGTCTTTGTGATGCAAACATGTAGCTTGTTAATGTGCATTTTTGATGATCAATTTGACTCAACTTTTATTTATGTTGATTATATTACTTTTATGTGCTTCCAATATTGCCATCTTAAGCATTTACTTGTAACAATGAAAATAGACTTAATGTCATCTTTCCTTTGCAGCAAGAATGTTGTATTTGGAAGTGTTATTCAGGGCTTTGAAGTGGTCAAAATGATTGAGAAGATAGAGACAGTTGGAAATTTTCATCCAAAGGTTCCAATCCAAATAAGTGGTTGTGGCGAATTGATAGCAGTTATCAAGGTGAGTGGAAATGAACTGATAGATATTACATTGAAACAATGGGATGATGTTACAAATGTATTTCAATAAAATTAAACATTTAAAACTGAAATAGAAATCTGAAAAGAAAAAGAAGTCTGAATCAACATCTGAAGAATCACCATCATCATCATCATCATCTTCATCAAGTGAGGAGGAGAGCAGTTCTGAAAGTGAATCTGAGAAGAAGAAAAAAAAAAGGAAGAAGAAGAATAAGAAACATGCAAAGAAGAAGAGGAAGGTCTCCACAGAGAAGTGAGTTTTGATGGGCTTGTATAGAATACAATACATTTGAATTCTTAAATGCTCATTGGTCAAAGAAGTCTAACAAACTATATCATAAGAAAATAAGAATAATCTAATAATCTTAGAAACAGCAAAAAGGAAAAAGATGAAAAAGAAGAGGAAATCGTGTCGGCATGCAGCATCGACCCGGCAGAAATCCCGAGCGTTCCCCCTAACAAGTTCCTTTACAGAGGTAGTCCCCAACAGGAGAAACAAGACAAAGACCAGCCAGAAGAAATTGAAAACAGGTTTATTTCCGTTTGATGTTACTGTTATGTTTTACAAGTGCCTTAGAGATTTTTATTTTAAGATGAGAGGATTTATGTTTTCTGTCAATTCATATTCTTTTCATATGTTAAAAACAAATTGGTGTTTAATTTCCTTTGTACAGACAAGAAGCAAAACCCAAAAGTCCCATGAGGAGGAGGGACAAAACAGGAAGGAAAATCAAAGGGAGAGGTGCAGTTGTAAGTATTTGGAGCAATTTATATAAAGCAGCACTTGACAACATTTAACTCGACATATTCATTCCAGCGTTACCACTCTAGGTCTCGAAGCCACTCGAGAGGAACAACACCTCCTCATTGGAGAAGGGAACAGTCTCGCCTTACCACCCTCTCGCAAGCTCTCAACTCCATGAAGGCCGATAGGTATTGAATTTGCTTATTTTACTTTTCACAATCAGTTTACTTTGCAAATTAATACATTTAATGTACCCGATATTTACTGGTAGAATTTGTTTTGAATCTGTGAATGCTGCTACTTTTTTTTTTATCCCAACAGGATTTCCAGGACAGATGAGGAGGCTAAAGATGAAAATAGGTTTGGAACAAGAGATGAAAGTAGGTTTGGAACAAGAGACGAAAGTAGATTTGGAACTCGAGATGAGAGAAGGAGTCGGTTTGATAGAGGTCTGAATGAAAGACCTCAGAAAGGATTGTCTGAAAAATTTGCACCTGAAAGGTAACTAAATTTGTGTGTTCTTTGAAAGATTTTTGTTTAGGAATCAAGCTTAATATTCATAAATTTTCTTATGAAGAGATTCGTCAACAAAATTTGAAAGAAAGGATATTTTGAAGTCGAAGTTAGAAACAGACTCTGACTTTGGTCAAAGGGTAGCAAAGAGAAGGCGGCACGATCCATCGAGGTCTCCGGCTGCCGATGACCGCTCCGACGCGATTTCGTCCAATACGGAAAGGAGAAAGGAAAGAAATGTTGAATGTGTTAATCAAGATCGTGACGTGGAAAAGTTAATGGAAAGGACCAGAAGTCCAGAGGAAAGGAAGAAGATAGCCATAACACCCTTAGCAACAAAACCTCATCAGAATAGAGAATCGCCCCACATAAGGCCCAAAACTGTAAAACATGATGAATATGATCCATTTACAAAGAATGATAGGGGTTCTGACTCTGAAGCTGAGTTAAAAGGTAGCAACAAAGTTCAATCTGATTTGAAAAGACATAAAGAAAGAGAGCCCTCACATTCTACTCAGAAATATTCAAGTCAGAAAGATGATTTCAATGATCTTGAAAAAAGAGGGGATGGTAATAATGTTTCCAAAGATGAGTCAATTAAAGAATCAGAATATGACAAAGATGTTGCTTTAAAATGCAAGAATGTGGAGTCAAAACGTAAGATGAGGCATTCTCATTCTAGAGATGGAAAACAAGCATCTAAAACGATCGAACAGAGGAAGGCCGGCTTTTCGCCAACCAGAGACGGACGCAGAACATCCAGAAACGTCAGGAGGTCTCACTCAAGAGAGGAACCTGCCAGGCCAAAGAATGTGAGATCAAACTCAAGAAGTGAAAAGTTAAGAGGAAGAATGTCAAGGTCACGAAATGAGAGTTCAGCATCGAGAGAAAGGAGGATGAGGTCTGAGCGTAATGAAGGCAATTTCCAACATTTACCTTCAGGATCAAGAGGGAGGTCTCCAAATCAGTCGAGATTCAGAAGAGATGAACCTTTCAAGGGGGGAGACTCCAGAGAACTACGAGTGGATCCAGACTGAGGAATTCCAGGTTCGTGAGTGGCAACTCACCTGTTAGACATGATAGGCTTCGAGATCACGCATCAAGAGAGTCACTGTCCAACAAAACATCAAAGAAAGATGATGAGGTTTGTCTGAATTTTATTCATGCATGCTTAAATCTACATATGCAATCTTGTTTGATATGGTTGAAATATAATTAGCATATAAAGTAACCTTACTACCTAACATCTTTTGCAATTAGAAATGTGGGCGACTGGCATGGCAACCACCTATGGAGATTGAGTATGAAACTCAAGGTGGCAATGATAAAGTGTCAGCCTCACAAGTTGCTGGAACTGCAAAACCAACTGACAAGTATTCTTTCGATGAGCAGGTAATTAGCAATAACCCCCAACCAGCACCGGACACTGATTTGTCAGAGAAGTCCATGTCGATGTCATCGTCCGGTGATGAGAAAGCGAATGGATTCGGAAAGGAGAAAGTAACTGCTAAAAAAGATGAGATCCATAGCGGCCCGGGTGTTTGTAAAGGCGATGGATCTTCATCTGACTCGTCTGACTCATCTGAGTCATCATCATCTTCTTCAGAAAGATCAAAGTCTGCGAAAAGGGGGCCAAGAGATGGGAAGGACAGTGATTGTGATGATGATGCTCATATGAAGGACAAAAGAAAGAAGTTAGTCAAAAGACACCAGAGGCATGAATCAGGTGCAACAGATTCAAGCACTGATGATGAGGAAATCTCTAAAGAGAAATCTCCGAAACCTCATGACTTAGAGAATGTCAAGGGCACAGAATGTGATATTAATTCCATCCCTTTGCCGCTAGGGTATGTTTAGACATTTTTAATGATTGTCAACACGTAATGTTGTGTTTTTTTTATTTTGAAGTTCTTCAGAATGTGGATTGGAGACAGATTTTACTCAAGCACATGTATTGAAGGAACCTAGGAAGCTCCCCAATTCACAAAATGACAAACTCTCAGCAAGTGGATCCAAAACTGAAAGAAATGTTGCGGAAGAGAAACATAGAAGAATTGAGGATAAAAGTGAACATATGGGGACAAGTTCTACTGTAGGAAATAATTCCAAGGTGAAGTCGTCAGAAGGCTACGTATCACCTAGGAGAGGTAGGTCACCTGGAAGAGGCAGAAGAAGCAGGTCAATTAGAAGGAATAGGTCATTCAGAAGAAGAAGTAGGTCAGGGATGAGAGACAGATCATTGAGAAGTAGGTCAGGGATAAGAGACAGATCATTGNTAGGTCACCTGGAAGAGGCAGAAGAAGCAGGTCAATTAGAAGGAATAGGTCATTCAGAAGAAGAAGTAGGTCAGGGATGAGAGACAGATCATTGAGAAGTAGGTCAGGGATAAGAGACAGATCATTGAGAAGGAGTCGGTCGAATGCAAGGAATAGATCACGAAGGAGCAGGTCACGAGGTTGGGAAAGGACACGCAGAAGCAGATCGCTGAGGAGAAATAGGACGCGCAGAAGTAGGTCAGCCAGAAGGGATAGGTCGCGCAGAGACAGAGGTCGTGCGAGGAGCAGGTCCAGCAGTGCATCAGTCGCCAGGAAGGAGGGGCCGAGAAGAAGGGGAAGGTCGACGAGAAGTCGTTCAGCCAGCGGGAGTGAGAAGTCTACAAAACGGGGATCGCCGTCTCGCAAATGGTCGAGGGGCAGGGCATCGAATGACGTGCGGAGGAGCAGTGGCTCGTCGTCCAGTTCGTCATCTTGAACAGATAGACTAATGTTGGACCGAAGTGTCAATACATAATTTATATTAATGGTTTTTGTTACAATTAATATATTTTTGTTTGAGTACCTAAATTTTTAAATGAAAGGTTTTTGCGTCGACACGCCTCGAAATTACTCTGACGTTTGGAGAGTTAGACCAAACAGGAGACGGGTGGTTTGTAGCATGAATTGTAGGCTTTGACGAGCGGAGCAGACGCCGGAGTTGATTTTGGCTTATGGCGGCTCTTTTATCGGCGGAATCGTAATTAGTGTGTTTTTGTTTGTAAATATTGATTTGCATCGTTATTCACATCGATGATTTACTTCTGACAGGCGCTTTCTTAAGCTGTGTTGAGTGGACTTTTCGACAAATTTGTTTTCTTGGTCTTTTTAATTTATGAAAGATTAATTTATGCAACCGGGTTGCGCGGTGTAAGCTCATCACAATCTTAATTTCTGTAGCGGTCGTTACGCAGATTTCGGCATGCATTGTGCAGGTTAGCTTAGTGTGTTGAGTTGATATAGATGAGGTGATATAGGCGACAGCCGTTGTTTGCCGTGTTCATCCGGTCCTTTCTTATAGGAAGGAAAGCGATATAAATGGCCGGGGTTTTTAGTGCTTTTACATCAGATTCGGATACATGAGGCAGTCAAAATATCGACTGAACACGAATGCATTATCTCGCAAGTCTTCAAGGATTGATTCGTCCGGGACTGAAATATCCTAAGCTGACGGGTTCTCTACTTTTATTGACGACGTGGAATGACAGTGTCAAAATAGGAAGATGATCATCACCGATGCACCTAAGGCGGAAAAAGACGCAAGCAAAAAGAACAAACTATACAATATGGCACTAATAAAGGCACTACAGCGTAATACAAAGTTGATAAAAGATTTCCTCCATATGCTTTCTGGCGAAAATGCGAAACTGTAGAAAACATGCTGTTGAAAAACTGAATGTTAGAACACGAAGTACAGAAGCAAAGAAGGTTGTTCTAAAATCCTTCTTTTTAGGTTCCGTTCTCTGCCTCAGCTGAATCATCTTCCCCAACATCTGGCCTCCTCTTCTTGCGTGATTTGTGGCGCCTGGACACTGAGACAGCTATCGTACCTGGCTGTGAGTAAAGCATGTTGCTAGTTGCAACCACGTAGAAGTTGTCAGACACTATGGCAACGGCTACGGGGCTATAATCTCTTTGTTCCGAAAGATGAACGATGGAGGAGTGCGCATTGGCCGCATGAAATGATTGATTAAAATCCGCGAAAGGTCCTCCCCATACCCATCTGTGATGTTTAAACGAGCATTTTTAATAGGAAACAGTTTATATTTAAGACAATTTAAGTTGTCAGTTAAAAGTTTATATTACTATTTATTGTTGGATGGTTACCAATGATTATTAACCATACCTTGGAGGGAGAATCATCACTGGAGGGCGGTCGTCGGTCCATTTAACCGGGCGTCGAGCGTCTAATGCTTTCTTGATTCTGACAGAGCAATATTTAAACACTGATATCATTTCTGCGTATTCGTGGGCTGTGATGACTGGATCGAAACCACTCGAAAATCCAAGACCCTCCGCATCGATACTCGTGCTGAAACCGATCAGAGATGATCCAGATGTTGCAGTGGCGCCTGAAAATCCACTTTGGAAGCTCTTTACAGCCCCTCCTCTTTCCTCGGCAGGTCCTGAGGCGATATTTTTAATCTCTCCAGCACGAGTTCTTTCAATTTCCGTTGTTTCGTGGAAAAAAGTGTAATGTTGGTTCGCTGATAAGTAGCTGGAATGAGAAGCTATTCCCTCGGAGGCTGACTGATAGAAAGATGAACTGTTTCCGAATTGGCTTGTGGCGGATTGGAAGCTACCCATAGTTTCATTTCCTTCTGGTGTCCTTCTCAGTTTCTGAATTCTATTATTCAAATTGTTTATCTTGGAATCAAAAGATGAAATGCCATCCTCGATGCTTTTGTGGCGTCTTTTTAATTCCTCACGAGATGGACGAGAGAAAATGGCATTTCCCTCGTCGCTGAACCATCGTCTTTCACCAAATTCTGCGCGACGATCCTCTTCATTCCTGACTTCATCTTTCGATATTGATTCTTCATCGATAGTAGCCCACATTTCAGGAGTTCGAGTTCCGTTATCATTGCTTTCAATGACTCCCGTAACGTCTTCATCATCGACTGGATGCTTCCTCGTGGGGACTGGCATTGATTCATCCCAGGGCTCCGGAATCGGGTCTCCACCAACACCACCGAAAGCTCCTGCAGCTAGATCAGACGAGGAGAAAATGAGCATTATCTGATCTGTCAAACCTGGTTCTTCTTCGTTCAAGCCATCAAATGATCCTTCGGTGTCAGGTGAACTGATGACATCAGATACTAGCCTGGTAGCTGCTGCAGATGCTTCTTCAGTTTTGTCGAGAAAGTAAATGAGGCGCATACGGTTTTCCCTGGTGCTCGTTAAGGTGAGATGCTCAGTCTCTGGTCCTGCTTGGTCGAGAAAATTTTCTTCTGCACTTCCTGTCTCGCTTCCCGCCTCGTCGCTTCCTGCAAGATTTTTGTCTCGTCTCTTTCTGGCAAATATCCGACCTCCTCCCGCTGTACTATACTGACCTCTGCTGTCGGTCAACGTCATCCATTCAGCAGTAGCCATGCCTGGAAGTTTTATCACGTTTCCGTCCTTATCCGTGCAATCATAAACTGGTACCCATTTACCATCGAAGACATGCTGATGATCTTCTTGACCTCTTTCTTCACGATCAACTGGTGTTCCATCAGATCTCATTCTCGACTGCTCAGTGGTTCTAAAAACTCGTTCCAACTGATCGCGCATCTGGGAGTGGTTCGCCATGAAACCAGAAACCTTGAATGCGCCACCATGGAGCTCTGACATGGAGGATGCTTGTAATCCACTTAACTGAGCCAATTTCTCCGGAGTGAAGTCTTGACCAATCATGCGATAAAAATTCTCGACTGTGTTCAGCGTTGCAGTTATTTGGTCGTTCTTTGAGGGCGTAATTTGGACGGTGACCCTATTCGGAAGGAAGCCAAAGTTCTCTTCCATAGTCTCCATCGGTGGTGAGACCTCTGCCTGCGCCAGGAGTCTGTTTCTGGCTCGTCTCTTATCGGCGCTTGGATTGCGCCTGTTTGGGCTTCCACTTGGAGATCTTGAACGACCATCAGTTCTCCTTCTACCAGCGGGTGAAAGAAATCCTTCTCTCTGTTGGCTGGGTTTGTTGGACTGGTTGTTCGAGGATGACCTCGAGGCTCTCCCAGTGCCAGTGTGTTGTGTTGGACATTTTTTCGCTTTTTCGTCTGGAGTCCACTCTTTATCATCATTTCTGGAAAAACATCCATCCACCTCATCATCTTCATCTTCATCTTCCTCTAATTCTTTCATGAGCTGAGCTTCAATATTATGAAGGATTAAATCATTCCTCGCAAAAACCTGGACGATGATGTTATTGGAATCTTCGTGTACCGTCTTCACCACTTTCAGGTCAAGTCCAGCGACTTCCTTTGTTTTTGGTTGGTGACTCATATGGAATTCGTAGAAGGTGGACTTGGCAAACTGAGATGTGTTGAACTGTGAACCAACATCCTCATCTGATATGCATCCGTTTTGTTTATCGTCCTCCGATTCGACGTTGGGATCTAAATTTGTTTTGAAAGAATCTTTGAGCTGTGGTTCTGCTTCATCGTGCTTCGAATCCTCATGATTTTTAAATGAACTTTTAACAGATTCACTTCTGGGTTTATTGTCAGGTTCCGAGGAGGAACGCTCTCCATCAGATCCAAGTCCATCGTTTGAGTGGTTCGACATTCTTTCCTTATTACTTGGCTTGAAAAAATCCATGAACAACTTCCGGAATCCACTGAAGATGCGGCTTTCTTCGGATGATGTGGACGAAGCATCTGATGATTTCAAACCGTTTTTGTCACACGTTGATTGATTCATTTCTTCCGAATCATCGCTCAAATTACTGCCTTCTTGAGCGACGTCACTTTCATGGCCAGCTTCTAGTTCTTTCGCTGGCTCTTGGCCTTTCATTTGGATACCGGTTGAGTCGATTGATTCGAGGTGAGCCAACGAAGAGTGGCTATCATGAAGTTTAGAAGTTTCTTGCGGGGAGCTTCCATATTCTCGGAAATATTCTTCTATATCTTCCTCAATGTCGTATTCGTCTCCGCATTCATCCTCAGAATCCTTGCAGATTTCAATGCTTGAGCCGATTCTCTTTTTTTTCTCAAATTCCTTCAATTCTTCATCTGTATTTTCTTCTTCATCATCACCATCATCATCATTATCATCATCATCATCATCATCATCATCATCATCATCATCATCATCATCATCATCATCATCATCATCATCATCATCATCATCATCATCATCATCATCATCATCATCATCATCATC